>OY757920.1:78596269-78860998 GCA_963585895.1 Sepioteuthis lessoniana | reverse complement strand
GAGAGAGAGAGAGAAAGCGAGAGAGAGAGAGAGAAAGCGAGAGAGAGAGAGAGAGAGAAAGCGAGAGAGAGAGAGAGTGTGTGTGTAAGAGAGAAAGTGAGACAGATAAGATTTTCTCCTTAGAATTGTGCGCGTTAATAATGATAATAATAATGATAAAGAAGAAGAAGAAGAAGAAGAAGAAGAAGAAGAAGAAGAAGAAGAAGAAGAAGATTAGTCAGAGGAGAAGTTCCTGTTTGAAATAGAAAGAGAAGAAATTGGACCAAAAGGCAGAGGAAACGAAAAAAAAACTTCTAAAATAACGCAGATATTTAGCAAGACTAATTGTTAACAAATTACATTCAATCTGTACAACCCTTAAAACTCGTGTAAAGGTCGATCTGGTTTTGAAGACAGGTCTAAACTCTATAATGACGTTAAAAAAAGGTGAATTTTATATCTATCCAAATATATTTTACTTAATTTCTCATTATGCCTCTACGTTTATATGTACATATTTACCAATCCCTCCACACAGACAGGATGAGACATAAGGACAATTTTAAAGCGGAGTTTAACAAGTTTGGATTCAGAGTTTTCTTTCTCCGAAGCTAAAGAACCCAATCTGTCCTACTATTTTACCGATAGCTGGATGGAGAATTATTGGATTCATACCTTTCGCAAGAGTAGTTGTGATATGTGAAAAACAATCAGTTTCGTCCATGATTTGAACTCGTGTCCCTGTGTCCATTTCCTACGATGATAATCATTACACCGCGGTCATCTACAAGTATGCAAGTTAAGTAAATTGGCCGACCGTAGTCGAGGGTGACCCAAAGGCTTCCTTTTCAGTAGCTACTACACCGAGGTGTCCAGGAGGGCACTACTCCTTTCCCTGGGTTGCTTCACTTACGCTTGATCCGTACCTTATAATGCTGTGTGTTAAAAAGAGGCGAACTGCCCTCTATTGGAATCCACTGTGTCCCCTCAAGAGGTTGAGCTCAGTTTTAATATTGGATGAAGTCTGCCAAGAGTAATGGATGAGAGGGACGGATAGCAAGAGTCAGAGAAATTCGTGCTATCAGATTGACTTGAAGATGTATGAATGAATATATATATATATATATATATATATATATATTTATATATATATATATGAAGGAATAATGGATAAGAAAACCTGAAATTAATGTTAAAATGTTCTTTAATTCAGGTTTTCTAATCCATTTTTCTTTCTCATTTTGTCGGATTTTGTATCCGATGTATATTTCAAACATTAAATATAAATAACATCACTCTCCCTTTCACCACGTGTAGACTTTGTAAGGAATGAAATTTCATTTTTGGGAAAGTAGTCCTCATAGCGAAACATGTCAATTTAATTTTCATATTTTTCAAAACCTTATATATATATATATATATATATGCGTGAATCATTTTTCTTGTCTGTTTCTTTATCCAACATTCTGGGTATATGATCTATTTATCCCTGACATAATCTAAAATAAATAATGCTCAAAGGGAAATAATAAAGATTTTGTTTCAGAATATGCCTATTTACACATGAATATAATCTGCTTGTTCAAATTAGGCACGAAATTTTGTCTTAGAACCAAAATGAAATCAACGAAACCCCAAGCAAACAAGAAACAAATAACATTAACAGAAATGTACACCAGCTACATTTCTGTTTAAATAAAAATTTGGATGTTAAATAGGATCCTTGCACATCCTAATTTGTTTCAACAACATGCTGTAGGCTTGAAACAGAGAAAATATACAAAACGCCATCACCTCGACCAATTATCTAACGTTATTTGCTTGTAAAATCAGAACAAAAGAGTATTAATCTAAAACGAAGTCATATTTGAGAATTTGTATCTGTTCTATCGGGTGGAGTAATAGATAATTTCCGTTTTGTCCAAATATAATTTATTCAGAAATAATTAAGAATAAACCAATTTCAATCAGTTCTGTATTCACCAGTATTTCAAATCACCACTTGCCATTTATCAGCTCGCTTGTAATGGATGAGAGGGACGAATAGCAAGAGAGAGTCAGTGAAATTCGTGCTATCTCAATTAAAATTCAGCTAGTTTTGAACCGAATAAGTTTTCAACAAATTCTCTCTCCAGATGTTCTTGAAAGATTTTTCATCATTCAGACCATTTTTATCGAAAATGAAAGAGGGGAATTACATGGTGCAAGGTTTTGTGAATATGATGAGTAGAGCAGAATACATCAGCTTAAATCCAATATTTTCCTGCTTGATTCTTGCTGGGTGTGTTCTTGTGTTATCAAGGAAAAGTACAACGTTTCTTCTATTGACGAGTGCGGGGCATTTTCTGAGATTTTCATGCACGCCTTTCAGATTTTGAAAGTATAAGTCTGCATTGAGCGTCTGATTGCGGTTTAAAAACTCAAAATGAATCATACTGCGGTAATCCCATCACACACGCCGCACAACTTTTCTTCCATAACGTCCCGCCTTTAGTGCAGACAGTAGAGATTCATCCTTGTCAAGCCACTTGCGAAAAACGTTGCCATAAAAGATTCATTTTTCTTCACGAGTGAGGATAGTCTTTGGAAATGGGTCATTTCTCTCCCCTGAAAGAAGTCTTGTTGCTATAGACATGCGATCTTCCTGATTATTTTCTCTAAGAGTATGAAGAACCAAAACGCCCAACTTGCTCACTTTTCATATCTTTTTCAAGCGGCAGCAGGTTGTAAATTGGGAAGTGTAGAGGTCAAGTGCTATTTCTCAAGTATTTTTTGTGCTGATTGTATTCACCAATTCTTTTTCAGCATCTTAATTGATGAACGTTTTGGTCTGGTTTCGTATCACCAGAACAAAAATTTGAAAATCAGTTTCGGATTTGGCAGTCAGTAATGACACCTTGGCTGTAAGCATTATAAATCATCATAGTTTTTTTTTCTATAACGTTTTTGTTATACTTAAACTCCCTTAACATTGCATGTTCATTATGCATTTTCAGTTTCTCGTGTCTATGAGTTACAATTAGTTTACAACTGCAACTACAACTAAAACTAATAATAATAATAATACTCCTCAGTAAATTATAACTTCAAGTAACTATTCTTATTACAAATAATTTGGAATCAATTATCTTCAAACTCCCACAACATTACATGTTGAATATACTCTTTCAGTTTCTCGATTCTAAGAGTCAAAACAACAACAACAACAACAACAACAACAACAACAACAACTACTACTACTAATAATAATAACAACAATAATAATAACCTTCAGTAAATTATAGCTTCAAGTATCTATTCTTATTAAAAATAATTTGGCTTCAATTATTCCCATCGAATACGAATAGATTAAAACGGATCTATTGGAGCCGGAACTGAGTGGACCTGGGAGTAATGGCTGTGAATCGACACTCCGCATTCTCCAGATATCCAGAATTAGAGAATTACCATCAGATATAGTTTTGTGTCATAACACCCTTTTTAGTGGGGGGGCACCCTGCTGCAGAGGATACAGTCAGCATTTTTAAGCCCCCGTCGGTATTGTGGTATTTAAGCAGTG
The DNA here is from genome assembly GCA_963585895.1 of Sepioteuthis lessoniana. Lineage (NCBI taxonomy): Eukaryota > Metazoa > Mollusca > Cephalopoda > Myopsida > Loliginidae > Sepioteuthis > Sepioteuthis lessoniana. The sequence continues at coordinate 78,857,460 of OY757920.1, read as the reverse complement.
ATCCAATTGGCAAAAAATTCATTTTCAGAAAAAAAAAATCCAATTCAATTAAAGATGGAAGCAGAATTTTTCTCGTTAACAACGAAAGATCGTTAAAGTTTTTGACTAATTTGAAACTAGCAGACTGGTTTCAAAACCACGTAGGTGGGAGAAATAGTTATGATGAACCTAACTACATTAATGCATTGGTCTGAGAGAAGAGAGAGGAACTGCAAAACAATCATTCTACACTAGACACATACCAAAAAAGAAGCGTCAGTCGACATGTTATACAAAAACTGTACCAAAACTGAATATTCAATTTTCTTAAATTTAACATTTAGAATTTAACTGGTGATAATTTAACAGCTGAAAATCTTATACATTAAAGTCATGTTGTTTTATCGTCTACACAACACTGTCGATGAATTGGTGATAATTATTAATACTTTTGTGAGATGTTTTTGGTGAACCACAGAATGGTGCAGGTGGGACACATTCTATATTTTCGTAGACTAAAAATTCATCTCAAGGATGTGATTTGGTCCCACGAAGGACATTAATAAAAATTCGATGAAATAGCATCTCACCTCGTCAAAAGCGGATATTCAAAAGTGCTTCGACAAATTGAAATTGGAGTTTATATGTTGAATGACCAGGGGGATATTTTGTAGTTCTTTTAATTTTCATTTCGGCCTCAGTGTCATTCTCGATATATATATATATATATATATATATATATATATATATATATATATATATATATATATATGTATATATATATATATATATATATATATATATATATATATATATATATTACACATCCTGCATATTTTTAAATTTATCAATTTGTGATTTAATATACATGCAACAAAAATAACTAAATAAATAGATGAATAAAAAAGACAAAGCAAAATAAAAACAAGCAAAAACAACAAACCAGCTCTATCAGCAACAAAGTCTATATCAGATGCTGACTTTACGAGCAGGAATAATTTTGGGGAAGAAACATCATTACCAAGAAACTAGAGCATCCCAACAGAATTGTTGATTTTTCGTCATATTCTAGGAATGAGAGATGAAATTGCGACTTCTCCATGCGATTCTATGTTGTATTTTCAACTTCACAATCAATGTATATAAGCCCAGCATTGAAGAATAAATTTAATTATATAAATCTTTAATCAAGTGACAAGATAATTTCAACGATTCGAACGGGAAACTGAACGTGAACTCCATTTCGAAAGTTAATTGAGGATGTTTCAGAAAAATCAAAATCATTTTGTGATCTAATAACTTGATCAATTCTCGTTCAAATGATCACAAATTTTAACACTATGCGCAGAAACAACTCAAAACTCTTTGTTTAAACACTTTTTTCTTTTTCAGTGAATGGCATTTGTATACCTTAAAAGAAATAAAATAATGAACACAGACTTTTCAGTTTTTTCTTCTCATACTGTTAAAACTTGCGTTCATTTCAACGGGAATTAACCAAATTATTAGATTACGAATTTTTTTCTGAAATGCTCTGTATATAAGCCTACCGATGATGCGTAAGTATAATGATGTTAGATTTGAACGGACAGGATGACAACCTCAAGACACCGAACAGGAAAATGAACGGGAATTTCATCTGGAAAGTTGTGATAACTTTCTTATAATTAAATTTGAAACGACAAATTTTTAAAGAGTTATTGCTTTAGCAAAAAAAAAAAAAATCCCATGAGTGGTGCAAGTAAATATTCATTCCTGGTTTTCCTCAAATGTTTCAGACTTTCAGAGATTTATACCGATATCAAGAAAGGTGACCCCTCTCTCTCTCTCTCTCTATATATATATATATATATAAGTATTATTTGGTCCATTTAAACCGGAGTTGGGAGTAATTCCATCAGGACAAGAAAACTATTCAAAAGTGAACATTTAAATTTTCCTGATAAAGAGCTCAATGTAACAGACATTACAGAGCAATAATTTCATTAAGAAAAAAAATGTGACCGGTTTGTGTTTTTTCTTAATGAAAATATATATATATATATATATATATATATATATATATATATATATATAAAGGAAACGAACGAAAAATATATAGTGGTGTAGTTTTGATGATTTGTTAATAGTTTGTTTTGTTTATTTTTACGCCAACACGTTTCGACTTCAAAATTTTAAATACAAAAACATTCTATTAAAACTATTCAAGTGTGAGAAATAAAATAATCATAACAGCATAATAAGCATAACAGATAAATTTTCCTTTCAACTAAAAGTCCTCATCAGGGGAAAAGAATGTTTTTTTATGAAGAAGATAATATGTTTTTAATGAAGAAGGTAATATGTTCGAAACTGATTATGTCATGAGGAGGAATTTTTGGAAATAGGCAAATAGCGTTTTACGGTTTGAGAAATATATTTTCAACTTTTTATAATTTTAAATCTCTAGAAAAAGGAGATGGTTTTATTGGTGTATTTTGAAATTCCCTAGCATTATTTTTGCGGGAGAAGGTGATATTTTGTAAAACCCTTGTCGTTGTAATATTTTGTCAAAATATGATATAGAAGACGCTCTGTCGTGGAGGAAGGCAAAAATATTCCAGTTTTGGAGTTTTTCATGAAAAACATTCTTTTGCACTTGTGATGACTTCCAACTGATATGAAGATTTATCTGTTATGATTATTTTGTTTTTCACACTTAAAATAATTCCAATAGAATGTTTTTATATTTAAAAATTTGAAGTTGAAGTTCGTTTTCTTTTTCTATTTGATTCATTTCATTCCTTCTCTCTCTCTCTCTCTCTCTCTCACTCTCTCTCTCTCTCACACACACACACACACACACACAAAGGAGTAGCACTCTCTCCTACACCTCGGTTTAGTAGCTATTGAAAAGCGAGCCTTCGCGTCGATCTCGACTACAGTCGGTCAACTTACTTACTACTTATATATATATATATATATATATATATTGATGATTTGTTCATTGTTTGTTTTGTTTATTCTTATGCCAACACGTTTTGACTTCAAAATTTTAAATACAAAAACATTCTATTAAAATTATTCTAAGTGTAAAAAATAAAGTAATCATAACAGATGAATTTCCCCATCAGCTAAAAAACATCTACAGGGGAAAAGAATGTTTCTTCTGAAGAACAAACTAACTCAGTGTAATATGTTCGAAATTGATTAAGTTTTATATATATATATATATATATATATATATATATATATATATATATATATATACATATATATATATTTGTATAACTGCCTCCTAGTATGAGGGATTAGTGACAAAACCGATTTCTCCAGCAGGTTTACCTCAGAAAGGGAGTGAATAGGACTGAGCCTATATATATATATATATATAAAATGACCTAATCGTTTAAATAACTTTTTTTTTCTTAAATGAGGAAAAGTCTTAAATACTGGTCAGTAAGAAAAAATGTGATCTTAAAATAAAAGATGCAAGTACAATGGACGAAGAAGTACAAATAGATAGTCAATATTCCTCACACAATACAAAAATGGCTTCACTGTGTAGGAACACAACTATATATATATATATATATATATATTAGTAAAGTTGGCGATCAAAGTCGAGTGTCACCCGAAGGTTCATTTTCATTAGCTGCTACATCGAGGTGCGCTACTATTTTCCCTGGATCACACTACTTTACCCTTGATACGTAACATATAATGCTGAATGTTAAGCAAAGAATCGTCAAGTATCATTTTTTGAGTCTAGGGTATGATTCGACCTGAGATTGAACCCCGGTCTACTGGGCCAGTGGCAAACACTCTACCCATTGGGTGGTATATATATATATATATATATATGAATTGGGTGGAGCCATAAATAATTTCCGTTTTTCAAAAGTAAGCTGTAACTAAACTTTTTAAAACTTTCAATGTTTTAAATGCAACCGGAAATTACAGGATTAAACACAAACTTCATCATTCATTTTTATTTTAGTCGTGAAAGAGTTTGCATCAAGATTTAACTTATAATCTCACGCCCTTAAAATCAAGCTACAGAAAGTGCATATTCAACATGTAATGTTGTGGAAGTTTAAGAATTACAAAAACGCTACTGAAACAGCTAAGAAAATTTCTAATGTTTCAAGATGTTATTACTGACCGACAAGTCTGAAACTAGTTTTCACTGTTTCGTTCTGTCGATACGTCACTAATAGACGAATCAAGACCAGAACATTTATTAGACCTCAAGAATTGGTGAAGGTAATCTGCAAAAAAGTACTTGAGAATTGGCACTTGACCTCAACACTTCCCAATTCAGATCCTGTCTCCGCTTGAAAAAAGATAGGAAAAGTGAGCAAGCTGGGCGTTTGGGATCTTCATACTCTTAACGAAAAGAATACGTAAGATCCCATATCCATAGCAACAAGACTTCCTTCAAGACAGAGAAATTTTCTATTTCCAAAGAATATCCACATAGTTAAATAATCAAACATTTATATTTCTAACAATTCAATTAGCATAAGTCATTTTTTGCACTTCGTTTAAATGTCGAACAGTTCAATTTGACTCATAGATATGACCCTATCAGGTGCTATCACGTCGGGTCAGAGTGGACATGGGAGTAATGGCCATGAAGGAGTACTCCACATTCTTCAAATCTCCAAGGCTGAAGTCTTGCCATCAGATAGTTTAATGCCATATCCAGGACACTTGTTGAGATGTAGGTTTTACTCCTCTCCAGAGATGAAGTCGTTGTATTCTACAAACCCAACCCGCTGGGGTTTTCAGAGTGAGGGTTCGTGGTGCTAGCCAGATCCTCCTCCATATAGAGAAGACAAAATTCATCACCTGCATTGTAGATAGGGGTTCTCTTAACAATTTTCCACTTTAAAATAGGGTCGGCGCTATATGTTTTGAAAATTTCTCTGACATATTAAGAGAATGTGATGTTACACTTATATCTAGCATTGATGCTATTTAACCCTGAAAGCAAAGGTTTCCGAATTAAACAAAGGTGCATCTTCATTTGGGCGGCTTTCAGAAATCACACACCGAATGAAGCAATGCATAACATATTAGCGCGCCAAATAGTGTGATACTACCAAACACAATTGTTACCTTCTACAGTTTGAACTCTTTTGGTCACAGCAAAATAGGATGTAATAATAATATTGCAAAACTTTTGACTCATCCTAATTCATAAAAAATTGGTTACTTTTTAAATTTTATTATCCAGATCATGTAAGCAAAGTTCAAAGAAAAAAATGGCCATTTAATGAATTTTTCCAACACAAGCAATCAAGAAATAGCAGCCCAGTCATCTGGGGCTGTAGAATACACCGACTGCAAGACACCACTCCCAACGAGTGTCCGGAATATAACACTAAACAATCTGTGGGCGAAGCTTCAGTAATGTTGCAGCTTTCGAGAATGCTGATTACTCCTTCATTGCCATCGCTCTTTTTTAGTACTCATGGTTTAATATTGACGAGCATATTCCAGTCGTTTCTCTCTGTGCTTCATAGTTAAACTTGGACGATGAATTCTTTTCTTATGCTTAATTTTTATTCGTTGTTTAAATGCCTTCTAATTGTTCTAGTACAGCAAGGAGCATCCACTAGAGATTTTAATATTTTTGAAGATGACGAAGTTTTCTTTTTTACTTCACGAACAATTCTTCTCTTGAATTGTGGTGATACTTTTTCTGGCCTGCCAGTCAGTTTTCTTGTTCCATACTTATTTGGACTTTTCAAGTAATTGCAGATAAGTTTTACTGCGTCCTAAGGCCTTCGAAATTTCTCTCTGATATTTTCCGACTCTTTTCAGAGCTGTAATCTTGCCTTTCTTAAATTCAGATAATTTAGTTCCTTTAGCCATTTATGTTTTTAGTATTTTAAGTATTACAGTTTTAATAACTTTTATATTACGTAGACTTTGTATAATGTATTTTTCAATTAGATTAAGTCCTTTTTTTTAGTTTTTATTGCTGGGGTTATATTTATGTCGAAAATAAATTTTAAAATTTAGCATAAATGCTAATATACAAAAAATTGATTGAATTTTATTTTTATTCTAAATTTGAATATCTCTTAACCTTATTTTTCATATATCTGATTTTTATGATTAAAAATTGTAAACTATATCTTTTTCTTCATTTTTGCAGGTGGTCTTTTATTTTTGTTCAAGGGTGTAAGCATGTCTATATGATATGTATTTACCCAACCCCTCCGCACTAGCTGGAGGCGACACAAGGTCAGTTTTTAGGCGGAGTTAAACATATTTGATTTCAGAGTTTTCTTTCTCTAAGGCCGGTTAAAGAGTACAGTCTACCCTACTATTTTACCTATAACTGGGGAGAGAATCGTTGGATGCATACCTTTACTAAGTGTATTTACGCTATATCAAATGCAAACAACCTCGTCCAGGTTTCGAATTCGAGTCACCGTGTCCATTTCCAGCGACGACAACCATTACAACACGAGCGCTTCATATACACACGCATACGTATTCATGTCAAGTGACTAGTAGTTAATTAAATAAAAAATAGCCATGTGTCGACACTTTTATGCTGTTCCACCTGGTTGATTAGATGTAAATATTACAGTCGTTGCATTTTTTAAAAATCCCATGGTAATCTGAGATTAGACTGCAATGAGTGATATCTTCTAGGGAAGTGATCCGAAAAACCTTCAAATGACCTTGTTTATGAAGTGAGACATTTGTTAGGGTGATCATTAGCCTTGAATATACTAAATCTATATCGAGATTTATCATTAATGTCGCTAGGTGTTCTTTTATGATTCAATAAACTTGTTCTTCATGCTGAGTCGTGCTGAGAGGGAATAAGTGGTGACACGAGGCAGTCGTACTGGGCTTTTTTTTCTTTCTTGCTGGGGTTGATTGAACGGGTTCATGGTGCACAAAATGATAATAAGAAAAGTCGCCCACACAATTACTTCATTGTACATCGATATCATTTCTTTAGTTCATTTGAAAAAAGTATTTTTTCGATTCGAATTTAAATGGGATATTTTGCGTAATTTGAGGGCGTCGAATTTTGTTTGAACTTGAAGATTTGGACTTCGCCATTTAGAATTTGTGAATTTGATCTTCATTGGGTGCTCCTTATTGACAGTCGTATACCAGACTAAGGGAATTTAAATAAATATCCTGAGTGTCGATCAGATCATCGCTTGTAAGCAAACTTAATAGACAATTACAAGTGAGTGATTCCTTAATTGATCCTCAACTATTTCAGCCTTGTACCTGACAAAGAATTCCAGTGAGAATCGAACACACTCCGCTAACTTAACTCGTTAACCGTTGTACCATGTGTGACGCCCATTTATTAAGTAAGCGTAGCGTAGTTGTACAAGTTAACAAGTACAGAGCACCCAGTGAGGAACATAATCACTGATTTGTGAATCTATTTGCTAAGCGTTTACACCAGGTGAGACGCTCAAATTTTTGAAATTCGTGAATTAAAATTTGTATTAGAAAATTGTTTTAAATTGGTAAAACACTTTTAACAATTTCAGAATTGCATGTTACTAATATATATATATATATATATATATATATATATATATATATATCATCAAGTCGATCTCAGTGCACGGAGTTCTCTGATTTTGTCTTACCATCCATCCTTATCATTCATTGCTCCTGGCAGGTCGTCTGGGATGCATTCGGTGCCCTCAGAAAGTTGATGGAAATCCGTGCTGGTTAATGAGACGTCCATATACGGAAGACCATAAGAGAACGTCACTTATGAGTTCTTCTTTGCTTCACCGTCAGTGCCCTGAGATAGGACACAAGTAGCCGTACGGCTGCTATTTTGTGAGTTGCTGCTTCCAGGATTTGTTCAAGACAGCACGTAACATTCTTGTGCAGTTGCCATCTAGCTTTTTTCTATGTGTTTTGTTAGTGTCCATATAGTGCATCCATATAGTAGTATCGACACAGCAACAGCTTAAGAAAAATCATTTTTTATCTTATCGGATTGATCAGGTTTCCATATGATCGATAACTTGTCAATAGCATTCCACTTCTTCGTTAGGCGTATGTTGACATCACTTTCAGCAGATGAGATGTCACGACTGAAGTATTTAAACTGGTCAACTAATTCTAGAAGCTTACCTCCTAGAGTGGAGATGGTTCTTTTTCGTTTAAAACACATAACAAAAAATGATATCGATGTACAATGAAGTAATTGTGCGGGCGACTTTTCTGATTATCATTTTGTGCACCATGAACCCGTTTTATTTGTGTTCACGTGGAGACCAACGCCTTCTGCTGCTTGCTGCAATCGATGCAGTCGGAATTTGGCTTGGGGAGGTGCATTTGCAAGAAACTGTAGGTCATATGTGGCAAGAAACTGTAGGTCATATGTGTAGTCTGCGTCTGTCATAGTTTCTAGGGAATATTGTCAGCTTCTAACCTTTTATAATATGAAATCATTTTATTTTATAAAATCTATGGACGTTCGTAGTATGTAGTCAAAGCAGAGTGTAAACAAAAATAGTCCTAATGTATCTCTTTGTGAGACTCAAGCAACAAAGTCGAAGAAATCGAAGTCACAAATCGGTTGTGCAAATTATGGCTTTCGGGTTTTTGTTAAGCATCATTATAGCGATAACAGTTTCTTTAGAGAGACCATATTCAAGAAATATTTTCACCATCTTTCCTTTGTGAATGAAATCAAATGTCTTGGAGAAATCTTTGAATAGTAGTGTTGCCTTGAAATTCTTTGCCCGTACTCATTCAATATATATATATATATATATATTGTCATCAACAGACAGACTGTTTCGTTCTATCAGAACTCTTCAGTGTGGCTAGACATGCAGGACGCTCGAAGCCGGGATCGAAATCTGTCCAACTTTACGTTAGACTAAGTTTCAGACCTCTCAGCCACCAAGCGGACCACGTTGGCTAAGGGAATTTTTAAGGTATTTATTTAGCAACAGCAGCAGCAGCCGTTTGTTTACATTTTTTATATCCTATCGGCTACCAGAGTGCTCAATTCTTTCGAAGAGCTTTACATTACGCTAGCGGCGGCCGACAATTCCCTCGCCAGAGTGCTCAACCCCCATATATATATATATATATAAAGTATTCTTTAATCCAGTAAATCCGGAATAGGGAACAATTCCGTCACGACTAATAAATTATTAAAATTTCGAATATTTAGATATTCTTGGTAAAGAGCTCAATGTAAATAAATTCACAGAGCAAATAATATTATTTCAAGAAAAAAAAAACAATATTTATTTCCATCCTGTTAAGAGCATTGATATGAAATAAAAACTCCAAAAGAATTTTAACAGGACTTCATTAGATCCAATAAGAAAATAAATTATTTTTTCTTGTTTAATCGGATGAAATCCTGTTAAAATTCTTTTGAAGTTTTTGATTCATATCAATACTCTTAACAGGATGGAAATAAATTTATTATCCTGTGACCGAATATTGTTTTTTTCTTGAAATAATATGTACATATATATTTATATATATATATAGAGAGAGAGAGAGGCAGACAGACAGAAGACTGAGGGACAAATAGACAGAGGTAATCATTACACTACGTGGAGCGCCCAATAAACAGTGGATCGCTGATTTATAAGTAAAAGGGTAGACGATAATAGTAAATCAGAAACATATTAAATGTCTTTTTTTTCTCCATGTCTATACATAAGAAAAAGGAAATGTTTTTGAATATGGTCACTTTTATGGAACATTTTTTCCACGTCTGTGAATGAGAAGAAAGGAAAAAAATGTTTTAGTGTCGTATAAGAAGAGATTACCAAACCAGCTAAAGAAGCAGGATTTGCAAACTGGGTGATGTGCCGAACATTTCTCTTAGCTTTTTGAAGACGATACATATTGGTGTCGCTACGGGTACGTCTGAACTTGACGATTCTGTTGGCCTCCTAGATTCTCATACTCTACCATTCCTTCTCTCTCTCTCTTTCTCTCTCTCTGTCGCTCTCTCTCTCTCTCACCCTCTCTCTCTCTCTCTCTCTCAAACTTTTACCTTTTCTATCGTTGCTTTTAGTGTTGTTGTTTTTGTTTGCTTGTTTGTTTGTCGAATGGGTGTGGTGGCTTTTTCAACACACACGTTCTCATGGTGCAAAGGGGCAAACCTGCACAGAATGATAAATCAGGAACAGCTGGAAAAGAAGGAGGAGACAAGGCGACTGTGAGACTCCTCCCCTTCCTCTCTCCACTCTTTTTTTCTCTCCTTTTCATCAGATATCCAACTTCCTCTATTTTTCTTCGTTTATACTTTTACAAATGGCATTTCATCTTTCACTTTGACCTTATTCCTCATTTTCCTTTTTCTTCCTCCTCCTACTCCCAAATTCTCTCTCCTTTTGCAACTCCTTCTCTTCTTTCAAAGCTCTCTTCTTTTCCTCCTTCGACACACCCCTCTCCTCTTTCTTCTCCCCTTGAACATCTCTACCTCCTTTTTATATTACTACTCTTATCTTTCCTTTCCCCCTTTTTTCTGCTTCTCTATTCTTTTCGTCCTTCTTCTTCACTTCTTCCTCCTCCCTCACACCTCTCTTCTCTTTCCTCCTTCCTCATATTCTTTTTGCTCACATTTCTCCCTTTTTTTCTTCTCCTTTCTCACTTCTCCCTCCCTCTTTCACATTTCTCTTCTTTTCCTTTTCTTTTCTCACTTCTTCCTCCTTTTTCACATCTATCTTCTTTTTCTCCCTTTTCCTCACTTCTTCATCAGCCCTCTCTCTTTTTTTCTTTCTCCTTTCTCACTATTTCCTCCTCCATCATATCTCTCTTCTTTTCCCTCTCCCCCTCACTTTTTCCTCGTCCATCTCTTCTTTTTCTCCTGTCCCTTCCTCACTTCTCTTTTCCCTTCTACTACTCTCACATTTATCTTCGTTTCCAACTCTAACGCATCTCTCTCTTTCTCTTCCTCCCTCTTTCGTGTACTTCAATTTCTCTCTTCTTTTCCTCGAATTTCATCACTTCTTCCTCTGCTTCCACCTCATTCACATCTTTTTCATTCCTTCCTCCTCCTCCCCCTCCCCTCCTCCCCCTTCCCTCCTCCTCCTTGCTATCATTTCTCGCTCCTTTTTTGCCTCCTACTACAAAACTCTGTTCCTTATCTCTTTCATTCTTCTCTTGTGTTCCTTCTCACTCCTCTACTCGTCTCTCTTTTTCCGTCTAGTCCTCTCTCTCTTTCTCCTCCTCTTCTCTCTGTCTCCTCTTTTTTTCTCTCTTTCTCTTCTCCCTTCGTTTCTTTCTTTTTTCTCTTCTCACTCCCCTCTTTTTCTTCTTTATACTTTCTTCTATTCTTTTTTTTTTTTTTTGGTTTGCTTTTCAACCTCTTTCTCTCGTTCGTTCTCTCTCTATTTCTTTCTTCGTTCTAACACTCTCTCTTTTTCATTCGTGTATTTTGATTTTAAATGTTACAAAACTTTTCAAAACTGATGTGATCTTTCTTGTGACATTATTTTGCCTCCTTTAATTTTTCATTTTGCTCATTCTTTTCATTTCTTTCAACCCTGAACGAATTTTAAAAAATACCAATCTTTTATTTCAATATTTTTTCTATTTTAATCGCTTCTTTTTCTCTTATCTTTATTTATTTATTTATTCTCGGCTTTCTTTTTTCATTGTTTCTTTTTTTTTCTCATTTTTCTTTCTTTTTTCTTTCATTCGAACGATTGTTATTATTTCGACAATTTCCAATACCCACGTTCTCCCTTTTTTTCCTTTTCTTTTCTTTTATCACTTCCTCTGCCTCTTCTATTCTTTATCTTTTTTCTTCGACCATTCCCTTTCTTTCTTTCTTTCTTTCTTTCTTTCTTTCTTTCTTTTTCTTATGATCAGTTTCATGTTTCTCTTTCGTGCTGATTTTATTTTTTCTTTCTTTTTGCTCTTTCATGCTTTTCTTTCACTTTTTCATTCTCTCTCTCTCTCTCCTTTTCCCCTCTCTCTCTCCTTATGTTTCTCTCTATTTCAGTTTCTTCTCTTTTTAAAAATATTCATTCTTTATTCATTGCTTTCTCCCAACCTCTCTTTCCTACGGTTGAATTCATTAAGCTGCTTTCTATATTCTAGTCTGATAATAAAATGATTACAAAATAAAAGTCAAATAAAAGATTGTATATGACAGTTCTGTTGGCGAGGCATAGAATATGACTGTAATTCCTGCAGTAAGTACACTCCACCACCAGAAAGGGATATCCTATGCATGGCACTAAACTGTACTGGGTGGAAGGATAAAATTTTCGCCCTAGAAAAGACGACATGATCCCATTTTCGTTAAATGAAAACCGGTTTTCTTTTTTTGTTGCAAGCCATCTACTAGTTGGCCAGTTGTGTACAAATCCCAAGAGCGATAGGAGCCTTCTATCATGTCTGAAAGTGACACAATGTTCAACGAGCGAGATCGGAGATGCACCGCTGTATAACTCATGCTCTCTACCGATCCAAGTTATGACAACAGGACCATTGCCAGCACCTTCAAAATGCAAATCCGGGCGGTTCAACGTGCCCAGGGTGATGAAAACAAAGTTTCCGGTTACGGTTATTGTCTTTGGTGTGGTTTCAAGTGAGGGCCATATCATGCCACCTCACATCTTCGAAGTCGGCTTGAAAGTCAACACCAAAGTTTACCTGGATGTGCTGAAGAGTGTGGTGATCCCCTGGTGCAATCAAGTGGCTGCTGGCAGACCCTGGGTGTGGCAGCAGGACTCTGTGCCGGCCCACAAGTCCAATGAGACCCAGGCTTGGTTTCAGAAGGAGTGCTACGACTTTGTACCCTTCTCTCACTGGCCCCCTCCTCCCCCAATCTGAACCCACTGGACTACTTCGTTTGGTCATACGCCGAGAACATCACCAACATGACCTCCCACAACACCAAAGCCAGCCTGATCGCCGCCATCCCCCGAGTATTCGCCGATCTCCCGCCGGCGTTTGTGGAAAAGGCATGCTCCTAGTTCCGGATCCGTATCGAGGAGGTGATTGAGGCTGAAGGTGGCTACATTAAACTGATGTCAGCCCTACAACATAATCAAGTTACCTGAATTGATTTTTTTCAATAAAAGTTTTAAAATAAAGCTGTAGTGTTGTTTTCTTTAGGACGACAATTTTATCGTTCCACCCTGTATTTGGTGGAGAAGCTCCTGTCTTGGAGCTCTGGGGAATGTGGAGTCACCCCTTCGTTTCCATTATCCTATGAGTTTACTCAGACTCGGAGTGGTAGTACCTTTTAGGGTTCCATCTATGGGTCAAATAAATTTGTTAGAAAATTATTCCTGTTAGACTGGAACACTCAGATCCATGAAAGTAAAAAAAAGTAAAGTTGGCGACCGTAGTCGTGGGTGACCCGAAGGCTCCCTTTTCGATTGCTACTACACCAATGTGTAGGGAAGCTCGCTACTCCTTTCCCTGGATTGCTCCATTTTCCCCTTAATCCGTACCTTTTAATGCTGAGTGTTAATCAAGGAGGCATCAAGTACCATTTTTCGAGTCTTTCATATGACTCGACCTGGGATTGAACCCAGGTCTTTTGGACCATTGGCGAACACTCTAACCATTATGCTAATGCCTGCTAAAGATCCATAAAACTATGGGCAAAATGTTTGTATTGAGAATGCTTACGTGAAGATGTAATTTTGCCCAGTCGGTTGGGGCTGTAGAATACACCGACTGCTTTTCTGCAAAGGGGTAAGACCCCTCCCAACGAGTGTCCTGGATATGACACTAAAAAATCTGATGGTGAGGTTCCAGCAAAGCTGGAGCTTTGCGGAATGCGGAGTACCCCTTCATTGCCATCGCTCCCAGGTCCACTCTGGCCCGGAGTGGTAGCACCCTATCTATGGGTTAAATAGAACTAACAGCATACTTATGCTAAACTGAATTGTTTGAGTAAACTGAATAGTTGAAATAGAAATGTTTTTGATACTTTAGCTGTGCTTACATTTAAACTGCGTGCTTATGCTTAACTGAATTATTTGAAATAGAACTGTTTTTCGACATTAAAACTGTATTTACACTTTACTGAATTGTTACATAGAACTGCTTGAATAGTTTGAAATAGAAATGTTTTTGACAATTAAACAGTGTACTCATTGTAAACTGAATTGTTTTAAATAAAACAGATTATTTACATAAAAATGGATTTGGCGTTAAATAACCTACAAAGGTTGATATGCCATAAAACCCAACAAACCAAACCAAGATGTGATTGTTTAAGTATTATTAATAATTATCATCAGTTCTAGAAGAACAGTAGTGGTACTATTTAACCCATAGCTGGGGAGATAAGGGGCTTCGTACTTTTCCCAAAGGTATTCGTCCGAAAGTGAACGTTATAGCCCGACTGGAGTACAAAGATTCCGGAGTCTTGTGCTTTAACCATTACACCACGAGGACACCCCTAAGTGTGTGTGATCTCCAGCATCGCAATTACGTTCACTTTCGGACTAATACCCTAAAGAATGGCATGAACTCCCTTATCTCCCACCATCTATGGGATAAATAGTACCATTGGTGTTCTTTTATAAGGATGGCTTTGGCATTAAATTACCCGTGAAGGTTGATATGCTATCTAACAAAGAAACTGGTATTAAACTAAGCATTATAAGAAGTAACTTGAAACAATATAATAAGATATGATTATTTTAACATGATTGACATTATATGAAAAGCCATCGTTGTAGAATAATAACCGTGCTACTATTTAGCCCATAGCTGGAATGGAGGTAAAGAGTTCATATCTTTTACAAAGCTTTTAGTACGACAGTGAATGTAGTAGCGATATTGGAGTCCGAACTTGCTCACTACGATGTACAGTCAAGCACATCAGCCATTATGCCATTGGAACCCCCCCTGATATGATTAGATATGATTAGAATAATATTATATATGGTTAATATTATATGATTAGTTGTGATTATGTATGATTGATATAATATGATATATTATTAGAAAGAATTATTATATGACTAAATATTAAGATAGTATGATTATATAAAATTAGATATTAATATAAAATGTTTGTATATGATTAGTATATTCTTATATATGGTTAATAAAATGTGATTAGATATTATTAATATGATTATACAGGGTGCAAGAGATATACCACCCAAATTTTAAACTGTCACCTTTGTGGTGCAAGTGAACGTAGGCAAGTGGCAATGGTAGCTCTATAAGCTAATTTCCTTCGTTTTATTTTTCAGGATCGATCACTTACAATTATGGTTGGACCTATGTAGACTGTTCATTTGCTGCTGAAACATTTTTTGGACAAGAGAGTCTGTAATTCTATATAAATAACTTTTCATGCTCATTCCAGGTTACGTCGGAATGATGCAATCCTGGATACAATATCGATGCTCCTATGGGTAGAAAATTTTATCAAAATGGTACTGAACAGACTCATCGTTGCTTATCTTAAGGGATAGGACGGAAATCGGTGCATACAGCGTGACATGGTCGAAGTCCAATAAACAAACTGTCAGATAGACCTACAAAACCCGATGTTCCTAAATAGTCACCCATTTAAGTATTGAACAGGTTTATCACTGATTAACTTCAATTATCCATCAGGACCCAGTGCTTTTGGGATGACTTGACCGTGAATCCATTTCTTCTTATTTTTCATTACAAAAAAAAAAAAAAAAAAAAACAAAGAAAAAAAAAACAACAAAGTTTTTGCCTACAGGGTTCCATCTACCCTGGCAACTCTTACCCCTATTATCTAAAGTGGATAGGGTCAGGTTCATTATCTGATGCCTAAGGTTCTCCCAAAAGAAGAATGCTGATAGAAATAAGCAGTCTCTCTGAATGCATGATCGGGTCACCATTTTGAAAAACGAATCTGTGCTAAACCTGCATAAGGGTAACTAGGTAAATAACGCCAAGGTATAACTAACTATCGAGCTTAGCTTCTGAAAGTTTTCCCTTAGCTGACACCTGCCCTTTTCGTCTAAAAGAAGAAGGGTCAGTTTTACTGCTTCATGCCTGATGCACCCACCACCAAAGGGTTGGTTGATTGTAAGGCATGTCAACCCTTGTAACTAACAATAATCCTTTGTAAACATTATAGCCTCAAGTAACAATTCTTAATACAATATTTTTCCCAGTTATATAGTTTCCTGTATTTCTATCTAATACCAACAATTTGCACACAAGGAAATTATTTCAAATAGTAATTTACTAAGCTTTTTGCTTTGATGTGGTACAAGGCCGTATGAATGGGGCACCCAATGAGACTCGAACTTACTCGTGAAAATTTGCTAGTCTAGTTTGCTAACCATTACACCACCCAAAGTGCCCATATGATTTCAAGTAATGAGTATTAATAATCTTTTATGAATAATCGTAGCTTCTAGGAACAATTCTCAATACAACAAATTTGCACACTAATATGGTACAACTCATATTTAAAGTTATGATACTAATAATTTTCGAACAGATCTTTTTGGCCTATACATGGGACCCAAATAAGTACTAGCACTCCAAGCAAGAGAAGACCTGTGAGTCGAGGCAACGAAAGGTTTATTCTACATTCCCCAGAAATCGAGAAGTCGAGTCTCACCCACAAGATATTTTTTAGTGTCATACTCAGGACACATCTCTCAAAGGGGAGTGCTGACGAAGCTAAGTTATTTCTGGCACCACCAACTTGTCACGGGTGAGTTCCCGCTTTAAGCCTGACCTTGTGTCGTATCTTGTTCTTGCAGGGATTGGTGGTGGTGGAGAGCTTGTAAGTTTGGTTTGGTTTGAGTTGGTTTCTTTGCTTAATGCCAAATCAACCTTCATGGGTTATTTAATGTCAAAGCCACCCTTGAATAAGAACAGCAGGGTTGCTAGTTAACTCATAGCAGAAAAGCTGTTAAGGAACTACACGAAAGGTATGTTTGCCATTTAAAACTTTTCTTTTTCGTTTCAAAACTTGGCTTTTTCTGAGCTAAATTTTCCTGAAATCAACTTTTTCACTTACCTTTTCTAGACTAATCAGAATAATGTTCTGTTCTATATATATCGCGGTCGCTGTAACATGCAAGCTTCTTCAGGTATCTTGTTCGACAAAAGGCACCTCATCATATAAATTTAGACAAATTTACTTCTGTAGTTCATACTCAGCACAGAAGCAGAAGAAGAGGCACCCAGTTAGAATCCAATCTGCTAACCTAGCTCCTCTGCATGGATCTCTGTGACATTTAGGCTTAGCTAGTATGGAGGTTCAATTAAGAATCGACCACATAATGCTGAGTTTCTGACGATTACATTATCTGAAACTCAAGCTTAGTCGTGGTACAAGTTTAAAATTTCACGGTGAGGATCAAACTCACTAGAATTGGTTTGTTATTCTATGTCATAAACCATTACATTACATGAGATTCCCAAATACATAGATATATACATCAAAATGCTGGAGAATATAGGAGCCGAAACTTTGTGAGTACAATACCCAAGATAACATTATTCCGAACCGTGTAAATGATGTGAGTGAAAAGAGAATTTTATGAAAGTATAAAAAAAGCTAATATATATATATATATATATATATATATATATATATATACTCAAAGCATTTAGTCCAGTCGGCTGAGGCAGTAGAATACGCCGACTGCATCTCAGCAGAGGGGTAAGACCCCCTGACGAGTGTCGATATGTCGCTAAACTATCTGATGGTGAGGATCCTATCCTGGAGTACCCCTTAATTGCTCTACTCTCAGGCACACTTTGGCCCGGAATGTTAGCACTTGTTAGGGTCCCATAACTGAGTTAAATAGAAATATCTAATTATTTACAGCCCAGTTGAGTAGATCAGTAGAATATACCGACTGCATCTTTGCAAAGAACTTAGATTCCCCCGCAGCGAATATCCTGTTTATGACATTAAAACATCTAATAATGAGACTCTACTCCTGGAGCTTTGGGGATTGTGGAGTATCCCTTAATTGCCATTACTCCCAGGTCTACTTTGAGCTAGAGTGATACTACTTGTTAGGATCAAATAGAACTACTTAAATATGTGCAACCGAATTTCTGATGTTAAATTGAATTGTTAGTGTTACATAGTAATAACTGGAATGATTTAACTGTGTGCAAGCAAATGAGCTCAGTCTGGTCTAAAATGTTATGTACAAACTATTTATTTACAAATCATGTGTTTAATTTATTAAAAAGATTCGGTATTAAATAACTTACAAGGATTGATATACCACAAAACTCAACCAACCCATCATTAATCATTTACAATACTTGAAACCATAAATTGAATAATTAGAATTATAGAGCGACACTTGGAACCATTCAATTGTGTGCAAACGAATAAATAAAGTTAAATAGCAATACTTAAAACTATTTAATTGCATAAAAACAAATGTGACCAAGCTCGTTTAAAAGTTGTTACATACAAACTTTTCGTTTACAAATTATATGTATTTGATAAATATGTATAGATAGGATTTGGCATTAAATAACCTATAAGGTTTCATTGGCCGTAAAACCCAACGAAACAACGCATTGACTCCATACACAGAGGAAAAATGAAGCAAATACTACCGGCATATGCCTCCCAAAAGAGACTATTATCGCTATATTGATACTTTACAAAAACCCGAAAGCAATGTTAAAGTCACCCGATCTTGACAACCACTTCTTCGATATTGTCGCTGGAATTCTGCAGAGGTATATCAGCAGCATATCTGTTTAAAATCGAACAAAATTTCCGAACACCAATCTCTATAGATGTAGCAAAAGAAAAAAATCATATAAAAAAGTCATGAAGCAGACGATATTTCGCAGAAACTATCACAGCCATAGACTGCGCAGATGATCCAGCGCTTCTCGTAAATACACTGTTCACATTAAATGGCAAGCCTCTAAAATTAGCAGACCAATTCACATATCCAGACAGCAATATTTCATCTTCTGAAGGTGATGTCAAAATACTTATAGGGTAGACGTTGACAGTTGTTGAAAGATTATCGGTCATATAGAAATGTTATGTTTTGACCTTTTGACCCGGCAAAAAATGCCATTCAAGGTGGTGCACCGGAAGGAAGTGACACATCCCGGTCGCTGGAAATCGGAAGAGGTTGCGTAGGCGTTGAGGCGTGTCTATATTACTGCGTGGGAGTTTGAAAGTAATATAAGGCCGACGAATTGAGGACAGTGGGGTATAGGCGAGAAGGAGGGCAAGCAGTACAGTGGAAGACGGAAGTAGACGTGATGTAGTAGGGAAAGCCAGCACACAGAAGAGTTTACTCCAGGGTCCGGTTGAGCAACCATGGAGAACGAGAAAGACACAACGCTTCGGGGTCAAAATATTTCAGTAATGTTCAGTCCCCAGCTACCTCTCACACGCAAACTTTGAGTAACCCTTTTCGAAACCTTACAAATAAAGTGAGAGGTAAAATATTTTATAAAGAAGTCTTCCTGCGTCTTCTTTCCTGCGTGCGTCGTTTATTCCTGTGTCTTTATCATCGGGCGTCTTAATTATTATTGCATCGGTATGTATCTAGCATATATATGTATATTTCTGCATGAATCAGCAGATGACTATATAACAGAAATCCTGATCTCTTGGATAAGATAAAATGGGAATTCTTCCAAGCAGTATCTTTGTTAATAATACTGAATGGTTACATTACCTGGACTCTAAAGAAACGCTTACAGAAAAAAAAATAGATGGTAACGACTCAGGAATGTTACCAGTTGTTTTGAACAAATTCTGGAAGCCCACAAGATATCATTTGTACGGCCACTTACCTCCCATGTCACAATCTATCCAAATTAGACGAATAAGAAATGCAACGCACTGCTGGTGAAGTAAGGACGAAGTCATAAGCAGCACCCCCATATGGACTCACCAGTGTTGGTCGACTTGCAAAGACTACATACACCAGCTTAGTGCGGACACCAGATGCACTCAAGAGGACCTACTAGGAGCGACAAATGATAGGGACCGATGGAAGGAGGAACCCAAAGAGCAGTGGTGTCTTCACGACTTGATGATGTTGAGGATATATACATATATATATATATATACTTTAAAATAAAAAAAAATTTGCAAGGGGATTTTTTGAATGATTTATTTTTCTTAAGCGTGTTTCTAAAGATTTAGGTCATCTTCAGAAAGTAAATGGTTTTATGTTGTGGACCAGTAAAGGGTCCGGAGGAAAGACACGAACTCGAGTTTACGTGGAACAAAGTATATTAACGAAAGTATAATACAACATAGGTAAAAAGGTGTTGAACGTCAGTCTGACTGCTAAAGTGTTGGGCTCGGGAGAACTGCATCACCGAGATGAATATTCTCCCTGTATTAATAGCAACAGGAAGAGTTCATTACAGCCCGCTGGTTGGGTACCATAACAGTTTAATAGTTTTTGTGTCTGTGAGTGTGTGTGAAAGAACGGTATATTCAAATGATATATTAATTATGAATAATATACCAAGGATTCGGATTTCTCCAAATCTCATCAGTGTGAGTGTTTCTTTTCAAACATTTTGCAATTAGACCAACAAAAAAAAATTATACATATATTAAAAAGTTAGGCTCCTTTTTCAATAGTTACTACACCTCGGTGTACGGGAGGGTGGTACTCTTTTCCCTGGATTCCTCCACTTCACTCTTGATACGTACCTAACAATGCTGAGTGTTAAGCAAGTAGGTATCAAGTACCATTTTTTGAGTCTTTGGTATGACTCGACCTTGGATTGAACCTCGGTTTGCTAGGCCATTGTTGAACTCTCTGCCCACAAGGCAATATACATACATACATACATACATACATGCATATATATATATATATTAAAAACGTCATTTGTATTTCCCCATTTTTTTACCTTAAGCAACTTTTCAGTTGTATTAATATATACATTCAATCATATTAAGTAGACGCAAAAGTTTCTATTGTCTTATTTTGATAAAACTTTCCATTCATATATGTTGATGATTTAATATTTCTTTCTGAAAATGAAGATAAAATAACGAAACGAGTCATTAATGTCATCAATAAATACACACACACACACACACACACACACACACACATATATATATATATATATATAGAGAGAGAGAGAGAGAGAGAGAGAGAGACAGACAGACAGACAGACAGACGGATAGATTTCAAAATGAATAGGCCCACAAAAAAATGTGTATTTTTTAATAACTTAGAAAACCTATTAATTTTGAAATATTTACTTTTTTTTTCTCTCTGGACAAACAACAACAACAAATTTTTTTTTTTTTTACATATATGTATATATATATACATATGAAGGAGTTGACGTGGCCTTGTGACTAACATGCTGAACTTTGACATCATAATAAAAAAGTTCGAACTCAACTTGCGTTATTGCGTTCACTTTCGTACTAATACACTTCTGAAACATATGAACCCCTTTTCCCACTAGCTATGGGTTAAATAGTTCGACTTCGGTTCTACAAGGATGGGTTTGACATTAAATTACCCACGAAGATTGATACGCCATTAAACAAAGTAACCAAACATATGTACACACACACACACACACACACACACACACACACACACACACACACACACACACATATATATATATATAAACACACACACACACACCTATATATATATATATATATATATATATATAATTGGAAGAAAATATCAACAGATCCTCCTTTGGCTATCATAAATTATTTCAGCTGGCCACTCCATATAAGAAACTAACCTGTTCAGAGAGCCATCACACAATGGAAAGGGAAAAATTATAAAAAACATTCCTTCTATGGATTCTTAGAGATAGATTTGAATAGACTGAGATAGATAGATAGATAGATAGATAGATAGATAGATAGATTAATTAAGATAATCAGTAAGATGGTAATGTGTACAAATAGATTAGTATGAAGAAGCTAATATATCTCTATATAGAGAGACGAAAAGAGAAAGAGACAGAGACATAGACAGACAGAAGGAAGTTCAATTTTTATACTACTCCCTGTTTAGCTGTCAATATTCAGATTCGTCTGAGTGTCTTTCACTGATTCACATTTCGTATCTACACATTTTCGACTCAAAGAATTATTTTGCACGTGTAAAAAACACAGTGGGACATATTCATGTATATTATTCCCACATGCCAAATTATACAAAGTTAATTTATTCTTATATAGGGAAGACAATGACATCAGTCTTATTGCCTGCTCTGTCGGAGCGGTGTGTGTGTGGGGGGGGAGAGGCTAGACTACACAAATTGCATCTCTTGGAGAGGAGAAAGATCTATGATATGTCTTGGTATGACACTAAACTGCATCCGGTGGCAAGGTTAGAGATCTTGTATTCAGGGAAAATGGAGTCATTCCTTCGTTGCCATCGCTTCTTTGTCCACTCTGACCGGGAGTGGTTGTACGCGTCGGGGACCCTTCAAAAAGATCTGTTTGAGATGATACATTAATACATTTGGTCTTAAAAACATTAATGATGTAACAAAGTTGGAAGTTTAAAACGATTGTAAACTACATTCAATCGTTTACAACTTATTAATATCTCATAGATACCATCATCATCAAAAAAACCTTACTGACATCACAGAGTTCCTTGACTCCTCTCTCTCTCTCCTTCTCTCTCTCTCTCTCTCTCTCTCTCTCTCGACATCTATTCCTATCACCAATCGCTCCTGTCAAGTCTTCTAAATGACATGTCTTGGCTGGTCAGCCAACACTGGCACATCCATGTTCAGGAGTCCATTAGAGAACGTTGCTTATGAGTTCGTCTTTGCTTCTCTAAAAGTACCCCGTCTGTTTTGTTTGTCTTACTTGAATACTTGATTACCCAGATGGCTGGGGCTGTAGAATAAACCGACTGCGCCTCTGCAGAGGAGTACGACCCAGCAACGAGAGTTCTGGATATGACACTAAACAATCTGATGGTGAGGTTTCAGTAATGCTGGAGCTTTGGGGAATGCGAGCACCCCTTCATTGCCATCGCTCCCAGGTCCACTCTGTCCCGGGTCCTATCTATGGGTCAAATAGAACTTAAGCATAATTTCGAAAGTTAATTTTTCGTATTTGAACTGGGTACCTATTCTAAACTGAATTGCTTGAAATAGAACTCTTTTGACATGTAAACTACTTACTTATGCTAAATTGAGTTGTTTGAAATAGAACTGCTTTTGACATTGAAACTGTACTACGCTAAACTGAATTGTTCAAAATAGAACTGTTTAGACGTTTAACTGTGTGCAAACAAAAACTATACTTATACTTAAATAAATTGCTTAAATTAGAACTGTTTGACTAAACTGAATAGCTTGAAATAGAAATGTT
The DNA here is from genome assembly GCA_963585895.1 of Sepioteuthis lessoniana. Taxonomy (NCBI): domain Eukaryota; kingdom Metazoa; phylum Mollusca; class Cephalopoda; order Myopsida; family Loliginidae; genus Sepioteuthis; species Sepioteuthis lessoniana. The sequence goes on along the minus strand of OY757920.1, from coordinate 78,834,185 downwards.
CTTGACAATTAAACTGTGTACTTATGCTAAACTGAATCATTTGAAATATAATTGTTTATTTGTATAAAAATGGATTTGACATTAAATAACCTACAAAGGTTGATATGCTATAAAACACAAACAAAAAACAAACAAACAAACAAAGCAATACTAGAATTTTAATAACAGAAAGCAAGAAGAGAATACACCGACTGCATCTATTCAAAGGCGTAATACCCCCCCCCCAGCAATAAGTGACACCAAACAATCTAATGATAAGTCTCCAGTAATACTGGAGATTTGGAGAATGCGGAATACCCCTTTCTTAATATAGTTAAATGATCACACAGTTCTATTTCGAATAATTCAATTTTAACACAAATCATTTCCTGGCACACAGTTTAAATGTCAAAATATTCTGTTTGAACCAGTGATAGAACCCTATCTGATTCTACCACTCCAGGTTAGAGTGAACCTGAGAGAAATAGCAATGAAGAGGTACTCCACACTTTCCAGATCTCGAGAACTTGAGTTTCGCCATCAGTTCAGTGTTATATAACCCCTCCTTTTTTTACCGGGTACAACTCAGCAGGAGATATAGACAACGTATTTTACGCCTCACCGACCGGGTGGGAATATGAAGGTAGCATATTTGTTTCTACAGAAGAGATTCTAAGAAAAAAAATGATTAACACGCTGTGTTTCTTTTTTCTTCTTCTTCTTCCTTTCTCTTTTTTTCTTCTTCCTTTCTCTTTTTTGCTTCTTCCTTTCTCTTTTTTCTTCTTCCTTTCTCTTTTTTTCTTCTTCCTTTCTCTTTTTTCTTCTTCTTCCTTTCTCTTTTTTCTTCTTCCTTTCTCTTTTTTTCTTCTTCCTTTTTCTTTTTTCTTCTTCCTTTTTCTTTATTTTCTTCTTCCTTTCTCTTTTTTTCTTCTTCCTTTCTCTTTTTTTCTTCTTCCTTTCTCTTTTTTTCTTCTTCCTTTCTCTTTTTTTTTTCAAGGATAAAACTTGACATAAACTAGATCATCTTTTCATTGATAGTCGGATCACCTTGTCATAGACAAAGCGTTTGTTCTTTTTTTTTTCTTTTTTTAAAAATTTATCTTAGCTTGGAAAATCTTACCCGTTTCTACAAGCAAATCTTGAAACGCGATGTAAGCTTGACTTCAAGCAGACGACTCTATTTATACACACAAGTAAGATAAGATTATTATTTGGACAACGATTGAAACTAGAGTTGCGTTATATTTACATTGAAGGCAGTTCGTCACTGACGTGCGAATGCGTGATGCATTCATTGCATTTAATAAGTATATGAATGGCCTTATTTTTATTTCTATTTTTTGTTCTTTTTGCAAATTATGTTTTTCCTTTGATTTTTGCTGGATGGCACCAAGTCAGTTCCTCATTCAAACGAAGCAGACAAGATTTTCTTCTTCTTCTTCTTCTTCTTCTTCTTCTTCTTCTTCTTCTTCTTCTTCTTCTTCTTCTTCTTCTTCTTCTTCTTCTTCTTCTTCTTCTTTCTTTCTTTCTTTCTTTTTTAAGTGAAAGAATACAAATTACAAATGACTTGGATGTTGAAAATTATGCAAGAGAGTTGAGAATATTTATTTGACTTGGAAAGGGCAAAATAACTTGGGGGTCTTGGGAATGGTCTAGTATCTTTGGAGTCTTAGGAATGGTCAAATAGCTTGGGAGTTTTGGGAATGGTCAAATAATTTGGGAGTTTTGGGAATGGTCAAATATGTTAGGTATCTTCGGAAGGGTCGAATAGCTTTGGAGTCTTGGGAAGGGTCAAATAACTTGGGAGACTTGGGAAAAGTCAAATATTTTCGGAGTCTTGGGAATAGTCAAATAGCTTGGGAGTCCTAGGAAGGATCAAATAGCTTGAGATTCTTGGGAATGGTCAAATAACTTGGAGTATTGGGAAGGTTCAAATAGCTTGGTAGTCTTGGGAATGGTCAAATAACTTGGGAGTCTTGGGAATAGTCAAATAACTTGGGAGTCTTGGGAATGGTCAAATAACTTGGTAGACTTGGGGATGGTCATATAACGTAGGAGTCCTGGGAAGGGCCAAATAGCTTATTTGACTGTCCTCAAGTTTCCCAAGTTATTTGAGACTTCCCAGGACTCCTAAATTATACTTGTGTGAATGGTAAAAATAATGAAAATTATACTAAGAAATCTAATGACATTTTAGGATCTTAAGATCGAGACCCGGCAAATGAGGGTCACGGAGACGAGAAAGGTACCTTTAGTCTTTGCAGTATTTAACAATAATCCTTGGTTCATGTTAGGTAAATAACGTACAAATGCAAATTGATATTCCTTGAGTCCCTTCCTCGCTTTCCTTCCACATAGACCTTCACGACACAGCTGGAGAAGCAAGAAAGATATGGATTATTTCTTCTCCGATTCTGATAATTTCTCTTGGTTATTTTGCCAATCATCCAAAATCGAAGTCCACTATAGAAACCTTCAATCAAAATGTATCTGTGTGTGACCTGTAATGCTACTTTTAACGCGAAACACTTCACGCAATCCTAACTGTAAGACTAGATCTTGTCATCGTATAAAATACGAAAACAAATCGTCAAATAGTTGATTTGTTTGTTGTTTAATGTCATATCAACCTTCTTAGGTTATTTAATACCAAATCCATCCTTTAAAAAGGACAGTAGTTGTCCTATTTAACCCATAGCTCGGAAGATAAGGGGGTTCATAATTTCCCCAGGTTATTTGTCCGAAAGTGAGTTCAAACTCGCTTACTATGATTCTTCATTCCAGCGTTTGAACCATTATACCAAGAGGAACCGCCCCCCTCAAATAGTAGATTTTGCTTTTCTAGCTAATTTGATAAGAACCATGATTACGCAGAAGAAACCTTAAAATACAAACCCATTTGCTTTTAACAGCAGCCCACAAAAATGCCACAAGAACCAACTTTTGTGTACGATAAGTAAATTAACATCATTTTGAATTATTATTTTCGAACACGGGCTTTATTTTTTTCCAGTTTTGTCTACTATGTAGCCAACTAGAGTCAGTTGGTTACGGTTAGTAAGGAAAGCAAGATCATGGTGCAAATCACTCCACCAAAAATTTAGAAACAGCATGTTGTACTGCTGACATTAACGCCGGAAGCCATGATACGAGAATTTCAGAGTGTTTGAGTGTCAATCTGAGGATAGATTCATATTGATATTCATGAAACCCAAACACCCATTCCACATCATGTTTTTTAGGATGGTTACTAGCGATGGTGACGTTATGCCTCCATTCACCTTCCCACATGGCAACAGATTAAATACGGAGACTCAACATCAAGTAACCCCAGCTGGGGCTTAAATAGTACCAGTAATTCTTCTCTAAGGGGGGGGGGCTTTGGCATTTAATAATCCGAGAAGACATCACCAAACATCAAGGGTTTGGTAGAGGTTTGTTCTGGCTTGAATCGAGTGCATGGTTGATAGAAGACTATACGTCAGGCAACAGGACATTGCGCCATGCAAACCAAGCAGAAATATCCTGTTCTGGCAGTGAGAAAATTTCTGTAACCACATTACCCCCTAACTTCTGGCATCCTAACACTTCAGATTGCCATCCCCTTGATTATTATGTGTGGGGCGTTGTTGAGTGGGAGACCAACAAAACTCTGTACAACTCAAAAGACGAACTGAAGGCAAGGATAACGGCATCATTTACTATTTTGATTTTAAAGTCATCTGGATGCCAAGGTTGAAGCTAATTGCGATTTCTTTGTGTCAATTTTATCTATTGTACTTCAAGATATTTCATATGATTTTGGTAAATATATCTGAACAAGTGAAATGTAAGTGTTATTTTCATTTTTGAGTAATGTAGACGACAATTTACGTCGCCCTTTGTATGCAGAAGCTAGAATAGATAAGACTTAGGAGAATAACAATAGTAGGTTATGTGGGAAAACAGATCAGACAACGTCATAAGTGAACGTAGCAAAACGACCCATAAATACAAGATATACTTGATAACTTTATAAAAAATATGTTATAATTATTCAAGCTTTTCTTACTGTTTGTTGTTAAAATTCTAGGATTACTTAAAAGGCAGTGAGCTAGATAAATATTAAGACTTAGCTCGATAAAAAATAAATTTTGGAATAAGAAGATGACAATTTTATGCCAGCAGAAACACTTGTCATGCTACAGAAATCCATTGTAAAAGGCTGGTTGATTGATTGATTCATTGACATTGATTTTAACGGGATGTTAATCTGTCTAGGATTATTTTATACCTAGGAAATCCCTTGCATTTTACTTTCATATTTTTGTGTTGTTTTTTAAAAGGTTTATTTTTTTATCCAATACGAATGACTTTTAAACAGATCTATTGGACCCACTGATTGAACTTTAAAAGGCGCTACCACTCCGGGTCTGAGTGGACCTAAGAGTAATGGCAATGAAGAAGTATTCCATACTCTCCAGAACTTCAGAACTGGAACCTCACCGGTAGACGCAGATTACTGTCACATACAGGATACTCCTATTTTTGTAGAGAGTGTCTTACCCTTAAACAGGAGATACAGTAAACGTGTTCTAAGCCTTGCAAATAGGCCTGGCGAAAACTAAAGAATTTAACTGATTTAGATAAATAATTAAAATGATATTGCTGAGGGTGTTTGAGTTTGAGAAGACATGCTGTCACCTGATCTCGTGGATATAAAAAGACCTCAATGAGTACAAATAACGATGATAATGAATAATGATTATTTATTCTACTGCGGATGACAGTGTCAAAGTCACAAGACAGCATGTCGCCATTCCCAGCTCTGATATTGAGACTATTATTAATAAAACATCTCTTTTTGCACTTGATCTTCAAAAGAACTGTAGCGATCTTGGGTGGGTCTGTCAGGCCCATTTTCCTTACATTGGCCTCCTGACAAAATGCAACACCTAAATCCTAATATAAAATTAATAGGCCTTCTCTCTTTCTTTTTTGCTGCCGATATTATAATAAACGTTCGTACTTTAGTAGGGAAGGGTTTGTGATAGCATTCAGGGTTATAGGTCGTTGTTTGATTCGGTTTCCTCCTCATGACTGAGTCCGGGTTGATTATTAGTCATTCCCTCAAGAGAAAGAAAAACTCGGGATGTTTAATTTTTACAAAAGCTGTTCTCTTAAACTGGATGAAAACCGTTTGGTTAAATTCCATAATAAATGGGTACAAGACTCGATAAAAATCCTTCGTTTATATTATTTGCTTTATTTATTTGTTAAACGGCATATCAATTTCTTATAGGTTATTCAATGCAAAAAATTGATTCATGTATTTGGTTTTGATAATCTATTTGCTTAGAGGCGTATCAATTTCTTATGGGCTATTTAATGCAAAAATTGATTCATTTGGTTGGTTTAGCCTATTCATTTGTTTAACGTCATATCAATTTCTCAAGGGTTATTTAATGCTAAATTTGATTCATGTATTTGGTTTTAATAATCTATTTGCTTAGAGGCTATGGGTTACTTATGGGTTATTTAATGCAAAAAATTGATTCATTTGTTTGGTTTGGTTTATTCATTTGTTTAACGGCATATCAATTTCTCATGGGTTATTTAATGCTAAAATTTGATTCATTTCTGAACGTGTAGTTTGGTTTATTTGTCTAATGGAATATCACTGCTTATGGGTTAATGTTTCATTGTATTTTAAAAAATTCTACTTTATTCTATTATTACCTGTTTTCACACAACTATATGGTATCAAGTATTCCTTACAAATACTTATAATTTATACTCTATTATAAATTATATCAATTATTCATATATGATGCAAATAATTTATGCACAATTAATGGGACGAAAGCAGCTATCTCTATTCAAAATTCACACAGTTATATGCTTCAAGTATTTCTAACTCCAATAATTTGCAAGCATATGTAAATTTTCAATTTTTCTAAGTAAGCAATTATATCTTCAAGTCACTATTTTTAATACAAATAATTTGCCCACATTTATATGTTTTCAATTATTCCTATCTAACATCAATAATTTGTAGTCATATGGTTTATTGAACAAATCCTGGAAGTAACACTCCCCGAAACAACGGCTGTACGACCACTTACCTCCCATCTCAAAAACCATCCAAGTAAAACAAATAAAACATATAGGACACTGCTGGAGAAGCAAGGATAAACTCATTCGTGTCGTTCTTCTATGGACCCCTACACATAGACGAGCCAGTGTGGGCCGATCAGCAAGAAATTATTGACATCAGCTCTGTGCGCACACAGGATCTGGTTTGGAATTAGATAACTCTATCGACAAAGAATTTTGTATTCCTGACGAAAAAAAAGATCATCTGATTTCAGTGAAGTTTTGTTTTTTTTACATCATCATAACGAGCTAAAAACGAACAAGAAATAGCTATAATTAGCAACGAAATAAGCCCTGAGATATAAGCGAATATTTGAGTTAGTAACAGCGAACTGCGTTTATAACTTTTCAACCTTACACGGCCGGACCGTAAGGCGCTTTTCACGGAAAAATCTCGTGCATAAAACTTAAGAGGAAAAAATTCCTTTCATACTTTCGATTATCCACAACTGTACTGGATTTTGCCTAGAAATAAGCGAATTCGAACTCCAGTCACGCTATTATGAACGCTTTCGGATTCATACCCTTGAAAAAGCGATGGATGATAGGGACAAAGGGATAGAGAAAGTCGGGGAAATCTGTGCTGTCAGCGTCACTTGATGATGTTGATGATGATGAACTAATAATAATAAAACATGGCGACACGAGTTCAAATCCTGGACAAGACTGATTGCATAGCACTAATACCCTTAGGAAAGGTATGAATCCAATAATTCTCCCTCCAGCTATGGGTTAATAGTAGGGCAGACTGTGTTCTTCAGCCTTGGTGAGGCAACTAGTCTAGGAGAAGGAAAACTCTGAATTAAAACCTGTAAAACTCCGCTTAAAAATGACCTTGTGTCATATCCTACCCGAGCGGAAGGGTTGGTAAATATGATAATAATACATGGCAACAAATGGTATAAGCACAACCCAGTACCTGTCCAAGAAAATGACACACACAAACTCCTATGTGACTTTGATATACAAACGGATCACATAATCTCGGCCAGAAGACCAGACCTTATAATAATCAACAAAAAAAAGAAGAAAATCTGCAAAATTGTCGACTTTGCTGTCCCGGCCGACCACAGAATAAAACTGAAAAGAATGTGAAAAGAGAGATAAGTACCTCGACCTTGCTAGAGAATTGAAAAAACTATGTAACATGAAGGTGACAATTGGTGCTTTTGGCACGGTAACTAAAGGATTATTAAAGGGCCTGGAAGATTTGGAAGTTGGCAGCCGAGTGGAGACCATCCAAACAACAGCATTATTGAAAACGGCCAGAATACTGAGAAGAGTCCTGGAGACTTGAGGAGACTTGCTGTTACTCAGTCTCCAGTGAAAGACCATCTGCTTACGCTGATGTGAAAAACTCTAATCAGTAGTTATAATAATCATAATAATACTTAGTAAATCATAAAACCTTGAGGTAAATAGTCTTGATACAAAATGAATTAATGTTGTGGGAACCTTACCCATCTTACTATAATGGATTCTTCTCACCGTTATAAGTACAGAGATTTCGCTGCCAGAAGGGCAGATCACTATCGATGTTATACGAACAGTACGAGACTTCTTACCTTTTCTATGTAACTATATCTTTCTTGTGGAATATTATCTGTTATCTAATATCTGTTTGCGTTTTCATTAGTGACCCTTTCCGGGGCAACAACAATTACTCACGGTTATTAAACGACTCAGAAGTACCATGAAAACAAAAGATCTTATGCTAAATTTAATTGTTAAAAAAAGAAATGTTAGATAATTTAACATAATTTAATAATTTAAATGACAGATGTTTAATTGAATTGTTAGTTTTACATAGCAATATTCGGAACTATTTAGCTGTGTGGAAACGAATGAGTAATGTTAGATAGAATTATTAGTGTTAAATCGCAATACTTGAAACTCTTTTACTGTCTGCCTAAATTCAAATATTGATATAACATAATACTTGGAACAATTTGATTGTGTTTAAATAAATGATGTTCAATAGAATAATTAGTGTGAAATAGCTTCGCAGTGTTTCACACTGCGAAGCTATTTAACACTAATTATTTACACTAATTAACACTAATTAAATGATTAATATTGATGGTTGGTTGGTTCATTGGGTTTAATGGCATATCAACCTCTATAGGTTATTTTATGCCAAAGCCTGTTTATACATATGTACGCTTTGTAAACACACAATTTAATGATACCATACTAAAACCAAACATCTCATTTACTTGCATACGAGTAAATATTTTCTAGTATTTCTATATGATATTATTTTATTTAGTGATGATAGTTTTTTATTATTATTATTTCTCACTACTATTTCTAACATAAACATAATGGTATTTCTCTTCAGCAATAATTTGATTTCAATTGATTAGTTTGTTGTGTTTTCAGGATTGTAACCAAGTCTATACGTATTTTCTGGTACAACCCGGTCTCTTTCTGATAAATATTGACAAGAATTATTGGTGTTAGATAGCAATAATTGAAACCATTTAACTGTGTAGAAAGAGTAGCAATACCAGTGCGTAAACAAATTAGTTCTCATTCAAAAATGAAATTACCCACAAACTATCCAATTACAAATCATATATGTGTATCCATTTAAAAGTGATGTTAAATTGTGACTGTTATATAGCAATACTTGGAAACATTTAACAGTGTGTAAAAAAGAGCTCAGGCTCGTCTAAACAATGTTATCGACAAAATGTGTTTACCAATCATATGTATAATATATTTATAAAGATGATTTGGCATAAAATAACCTACAATAGTTGATATGCCATGAAATCCAATGGGGGTGCACGTGGTGTAATGGTAATCGTTGTAACGGCAACAAGAGTTTAAATCCTGGACGAGACTGATTGTATTTCACATCGCACTAATACCCATGGGAAAGGTATGAATCCAATTAATTTCCCTCCAGTTATGGGTAAATAGTAGGGCAGACTGGGTTCTTCAGCCTTGATGAGGCAACTAGTCCAGGAGAAGGAAAACTCTGAATTCAAAGCGGTTAAACTCTGCTTAAAAATTGACCTTGTCTCATATTCTGCCCGAGCGGAGGGGTTCGTAAATATGGATATGCCATAAAACCAAACCAAACCAAACAGTGGTATGAACATTGTCACTAACAATTACATTATTTCTGTTAAGTCCATGAAATCCAACTATACGTAAAAATCAATCGTGCTGAAATCAATTCTCGATCATTTGATATCATATCGATATTGTGATTGTCCAGAGTGACGTAGAGTAGTAGTAGCTGTTAGGGTCTCATCTATGAGTCAGATTTCTTTGAAAATTATCAACGTTGGATAAAAATACATGAAACTGTGTACAATTTTTAATGAAATTATTAGGAAATAAGAGACAAGGATATGCACGACTTAACAGATAAGACAAAATAATACTCTATCCAGTGCCAAAAGCTGTCAGTGGCACCAGAGTTGAGAATATCTCCTGGTTAGTGGCTGATAACGACATGGTATAACACGTGCAATAGCATTTTGTAGGTAAAAAAAAATATTCGACAAGACTCTCCGGAAATGAAAATGATTACTCCAAAAGGACGAGGTGACTTGCAGGAAGATTTGGGTGACATTCAGGAAAAACAGATTCTTATATTCCGACATGACAAGAATAAACGAAAGAAAATGCCTTTAAGAGTGACTGTAGCGGAGAGGAAGAACACATCACCCCTTTTAGAGATTTAAAGATTAACGACCTAGAATGCTTTTGATAGATATTTCAACAGCTTGCGAGGATTGCGACACTCGAAAAAACCAGAGTAAGAAGTTTATATTCGTAGATATTTTGAAATCTGTGTATGTATATTTCAATGAATCTTTACTTCAATATCGAAATAAAATTTAGTCTTTTTAAACCGGGATTTTTAATAATTACTAACCCACTAAGCAAAAATGTGTGAATAAAATACGAAGATGAAGTGGAAAGAATACATTTGACCGGAATCAGACAGTAGTGGCCTATCTCTGTTTTTCCTGCCTCTTCCGGTTTATGTGAACGAAACATTTTTGCCAAAATAATTAAACCATGTAGTTAGAAAAACATTGATGAAGAAATAGTTATTTAAGGATCGACCGCTCCATGAAAGGAAGCATCACCGTTTGAGACAATATTCGTTGATTAAAAATTTAGAAAACCCAGAGTAAGAACAACAAAACTATCTTGATTTATGTTCATTGATATTTTGAAATGTTTGTATGTATATTTCTAAAAAATCTTCGCCTTATTATCGAAGGAAACTTTAGTCTTTAAAAATCTTGAAATTTTATCATTAGTAACCCACTAAGCGTGAACTGTGAACTTTTTTTTAACAATTTAGTGAAATTTTGAATTAAATAGAAATGGGGAGCATCTAACAGATTTCACACTAGAAAATTGTAAGTTTTGTTCCACCAGCCATGAAAATAGCTTCACTTTCTCTTCTATTCAGCCGAAACTACATCTACCGGTGAACATTTATGATATATAAATTTCGTAAATTTTACAGCTATCAGGAAAACACTTGAGGAAAAGTTCTCGACCCCATTTAATTTAAGAGTATCACATTTTAGACTGGGATTTTGATTTCAGACCTCACAGTTTTCGTTCCACTGAGCTAGCACTTGTTTCTAACTTAAGAATTTATGTCATATTTTGGTGGTGTAATTGTCATTTTTTTCATTTCTGAAACTCTGATACGCCCATAATTCTGCTGAAAGAAATGCACTTCCAGCCATTCCTTTTGAGTTGAGTAAGTCGAGCTTATTGGTTGGCTTATTGCTTCGTGCCACACCTCAAGAGAAGATTGTTAATTGGTCAATTACCCGGATAAAAAAAAAAAAAAAATGAAGGCGCGTCTACCTATTTGCACTATTTTTCACTTTTGCAAGAATCAACTGTTCCTATTGTAGCAATGTTTTTCAAGAAGTTTTTTATTTGAATTTTTTAAAAAGTTCTCAATTCGAGTAACGATTTCACGGGGGTCAGTAACCGGTTTTGCACACGTAGATTTATTAATGTGGCAGATAATCATACCAAGATCACTTGTTGAAAGATAGCACTAAGTAAACAATCAAGTTTATCCTTAAAAGGAATTTGGAAATTCAAAATAAGAATGTCTCAATATTTTAAATATGTATATCCTCAGGCATTGATTCATCACGTTGACCAAATAGTGTGGCTAAAAAAAGAAAAATCTTGCGTTGAATTATATCTCGTTTATGCTTTTAATATATCTTCTAATTTTTAATTTCTGAAAAAAAAAAAATGGCGTTGTTAGTCAGTAAAAGTGTAATTTAGTTCAGTGATTCGAAAGGGTTGTCTCTTGATCAAGGACGGAAACTTGAAAACCGTCAATCGTCATTTTACATTCGCTTGACAAAAAAAAAAAAAAATTGTTTTACATTCCCACGTGTTTTCTTAAAGATAGCTAAACTTTTTATTTCAACTGCCCTTTCACGGAAAGCTGAATCTCTTTGGCAAAGCTGGAATTTGATAGCCTTTTTTTTTTGTTTTTAGTTTGCTTTTTTTTTATCTCAAAATCCCTGATAATTTTATGTCTTTCATTTTCTCGTGTAGATTCAGTTTTGGGCAAATATAATTTGTTAGCATGGCCAAATTTTACTCACTTGGGCCAAGCCAAGTCAGCTTGGGCTGAAGAATTCACCAAAAGCATATCTGCTGAGAGGTAAAACCTCCCACCAATGAATGTCCTGTTTATGACATTAAACAATCTGATGGTGTGGCTCCAGTAAATCTGGAGCTTTGGGGAATGTGGAGTACCCTTTCATTAACATTGCTCCCTGGTCCACTCAGATCCGGAGTGGTAGTACCAGATAGAGTTCTATCTATTGGTTAAATAGAACTGATTGACATTTAAACTGTTTGCAAAAAATGACTCATGCTAATTTGAATTGCTTAAAACAGAACTATTTTATTTTTTAACTGTGTGCAAACAAATGACTGATGTTTAATTGAGCTCGGTACATAGAATTACTTGCAACTTTTTAACTTTGTTGAATTATGCTAAATTGAATTGTTAGAAATAGAACTGTTTGGTCTTTTAGCAGTATGTATTTAGAAAATGTGTTTACAAATCATTATTTAATATGTTAGTAAAAACAGGATTTGGCATTAAATAACCAACAATGTTTGATATGCCATAAAACCAAACCAAACCAAACCAAACCATATATATTTAATATATATGTATAAAGAGGATTTGGCAGTAAATAGCCAACGACGGTTGATGTGCCATAAAACCAAACCAAACCAAACCAAATCTCTTGCACAATTCCTAGTGATTCACCTTTCCGACAACATCCTGTCTACTCTTGCATTTCTATGGCGCCAGTTCATTGCATTCGCATATTAATGTGATTAACTGTTTTCTCTCTGTCACCCCAAAACTTACACTCGCTATTATCTGCGCATTATCAATTTTTGCTTTATTTGGTTCCTATGACGTCATTTTGCTTTGACATATTTGGTTCCTATGACGTTATTTTGCTTCGACATATTTGGTTCCTATGACGTTATTTTGCTTTGACATATTTGATACTCTTATGGCGTTTTTTTTTTTTTTTGCTTTGACATATTTTGTTCCGATGACGTCGTTTTGCTTTGACATATTTTGTTCCTATGACGTTATTTTGCTTTGACATATTTGGTTCTTATGACGTTATTTTGCTTTGACATATTTGGTTCTTATGACGTTATTTTGCTTTGACATATTTGGTTCTCTTATGGCTTTTCTTTTTGCTTTGACATATTTTGTTCCTATGACGTTATTTTGCTTTGACATATTTGGTTCCTATGACGTTATTTTGCTTTGACATATTTGGTTCTCTTATGGCTTTTCTTTTTGCTTTGACATATTTGGTTCCTATGACGTTATTTTGCTTTGACATATTTGGTTCTTATGACGTTATTTTGCTTTGACATATTTGGTTCTTATGACGTTATTTTGCTTTGACATATCTGGTTCTTATGATGTTATTTTGCACTGCTATCAAAAAAAGTTCAGTTTCTATTTTAAGTCTTCCCTTCTTAGTCATGCCCATATCATCTTGTGTTCAATTTCCTGTTTTCCACTTGACGCATCCATACAGTTGGGGTTTTTCATCTTTATTATTGTTGCGTTTTCGTATGTATCAAAATAGTTGTCACTTTGGACAGAACTCAAAAACCATCGATCGTCATTTTACGTTTGTTAGACGAAAACGATGCTTTGTGTTTTACACGTTTATTACGGTATACTCTTTATCAAAATCAATTCATTGTAACCCCTGAGGTAGATTTCACCACCATTTTTAAAGGTGGTTTTAAATGCTGCATCTCATTCATACGTCTGTTTTTCGTAAAATCTGGATTCCTTATGATTTTTAGAATAACTAAATTGCAGACCCTCTAATACTTTCTTTTCTCTCTCTCTTCTCTCACTCATACGTACACTCACACACACCCATACACACACACACACACATTCACACACTTCATCGAAATGCAAAAGCAAATCTTACTTCAACTTGGCTCCAGAGTTCCTCACCAGAATGTAATGACCCAAGATACATGACTATCAATAATCATTTCCGCTGATGTTTGATCTCAGGTTCACATATCTGCTGAAAGGCTCCTATTTTACAAAAGAATGGTATTAACATTGAGATGACATCATATAGCCAAGCGGACAGTTTTTCAATAGTGGTTAAATGAAGTAGCAAAAAAAAAAGGTGCAAAGATCTCCTGTTGACAGATAACACAATATAAACAAGGATGTTTACATTTAAAAGGAATTTCGAAACACAGAATCATAATATCTCGATATTCGAGATACATATAACCACAGGCAGAATGTAATCACCTCAACCGAATGACGTTGAAAAAAATCTGCTTGAAATATGTAAAAATAAGTTTGCAAATTTGACCGAGAGTACAAAAACCGCAAACGAGAAGGCAGGGATAGATAAAAGTAGCGGTTGGATGGCCTGATGCTTAAAAGATTTGAACACACCTAGATGATTTTTTTTCTGTGAATGCGGCTTCAAAACACTTTTTGAACACGCCCACATGATATATGACGAAAATAAACTGAAAAGATTTAACATCGTAAATTAAATAAAATATCGTTAGTGCCATGGTCAGCTGTTGACAGGTGACAATTTAAACAAGAATGTTCATATTTAAAAGATATTTTCACCACTCAAAATCGGAATGTCACAATATTTTAGACATAAATATCCTTTGGCAGCCAGTAACCATGTCAATTGAATGACGTGGAAAGAAGAAAGGCTGAAAGAGTTATGTATATATATTGGCTGGGAAATTTCGCCAAAAAGATATATATATATACATATATACAATTGCATATATATATATATATATAGCTGTGTTCAAATCTTTTATCATCTAGGTGTGTTCAAATTATATATATATATATATATATATATATGTGTGTGTGTTTAAATGTCGTTCGCATGCGCTAGTATCCTTGTGGCTGAGTGCTAGAATCTTGGATTGGCGTTTGTGTCAACCGGCTTTCGATCCCAGCTTCGGGAATCTAGCCTCTCTAGCCACATTGAATTGTTTTGATAGAACGTGGATGACTATATATATAGATGTGTGTGTGTCTATCTTTTTGGCTGTTCAAGAGTTGGTCATTATAATAATACAATGCTGTACAAATGTTACCGTATGATCTGTTTATTTAACAACCTTTCTCTCGAAAATGTCTCATAGAGGTATGGCTTCGTATGCAAATTTGTTCACTTGGAAAAGTACAGTTACATATCTACACATGGGTGGCAGGAGTCTTACCGTGATATTGTCGTGTCCTCCTATAACAGGGACTGATCCCGGAAGAGACTTTTAAGTCTGAGCAGCTCTATTTAGGAGAGCACTGTTCTCTCAGATGGAGGAAAGCTGATGGCGAGAGTGTGAGATTACGGGGGACGGCAGTGTTCTGTTAAAGATGCAATTGTATATATATATATATATATATAATTTGGTCGACCGTCGTCGTGTAAGGGGAAGATGCTACTCTTTCCCCTGCATTGCTCCACTTACCCTTGATCCGTACGTTATGATGCTGAGTGCTAAGCAAGGAGACATCAAGTAGCATTTTTTAGTTTTTTGTATGACTCGACCTGGGATTGAACCCATGTCTCATGGGCTATTTTCCGAACCTCGTTGAGGGTAGAGTATTCGACAATGGTCTGGGAGACTGAGGTTCAATCCCAGGTCAAGTCATACCAAAGACTTAAAAATACTGCGTGATACCGCTATAGCAGTTATAGCATTAAGACTTATTCCTCTGCAGTTCTTTGAGATTTTGAGGTCACCTTTCTTGGGGGAAAGGTAGGGAATGTTGCCTTTTGTTCATTCTTATTCATCAGCTCTGTGTGGACATTAGATGTCGACTAGAGGACATGCCAAGTAAGATGGCGATAGGGACTAATACCCTTGGGAAAGGTATGAATCCAATTATTCTCCCTCCAGCTATGGGTAAATAGCAGGACAGACTAGGTTTTTCAGCATTGGTTAGGCAACTAGTCTAAAAGAAGGAAAACTCTGAATTAAAACCTGTTAAACTCCGCTTAAAAATTGACCTTGTGTCATATCCTGCCGGAGCGGAGGGGTTGGTAAATAGGATGGTGATAGGGACGGATGGCAATCGAGAGTCAGATGATGGTGATAATGATAAAGTGTTTTCCAGTTTAAGTTGGCCTTGAACTACATTAATACAGTGGTCCGAAAAACATTGATATTGTTGCCAAATGACCAATTTTGTAAAAATGATTATAAAAGTGAATTTTTGTATCGTATTACCTAACCAATTTTCATCAATGAAATGAGGAAAGTATTTTGAATTTCTGTGTGCACAAACTCAATTGTTTGGGTCTGTAGAATACACCAGCTGCATCACTCCAGAGAGGTAAGTACCCCCCCCCCGCAGCCAATAAGTAACCTGGAGATGACACTAAACCATTTGATGGTGAAGAGCTCTGGGGAATGTGGAGTACCGCTTTCTTATTACTCCCAAGTTCTCTCTAACCCAGAGTAGTACTACCTCTTAGGGTCCCATCTATGAGTCAAATGGAACTGTTTAAACAGTTAACTGTGTGCAAATAAAAGTATTGGTGTTAGATAGCAATACTTGAAGGCATTTGTGTGCAAACAAATGGTTAATACTAGTGAGAATTATAGGAGTTACATAGGAATTCTTGCAACCGTTTAAGTGTGTGTAAAAATTGAATCACTGATATGACATAGTAATACTTTAAACCATTTGACTGTGTGCAGATGAATGAATAGTCTTGAGTTATTAGTGTGAAATAGCAATATTTGAAACCATTTAAACTTTTGTACAAAATGAGTTCTTGCTCGTTTTAGAATGCTTTTTACAAACTGTCTGTCGAAAAATCACACACACACACACACACACACACACACACACACACACACACACACACACACACACACACACACACATATATATATATATATATATATATATATATATATATATATATATAAACAGAATTTAGTATTAGATAACCTACCAAGGTTGATATGCCATAAAAGCCAACCAACCAACCAACCAACTAATGTACACAAGTGCTTTGATTTTTTGAAGAAGATCAAATCTAACCGTTACAACCTCCTTTCTCTCTTAGTCGCCGGATGTCTTTTTCCCTTTTTTCTTTTACTTATATTCACTCTAAGCATAATTTTTTGCTTTAAAATGATTATGATTTTTCACTCTTTCCGCAGTAGAAGCGTCAAAATCATGGACTGCTGCTACAATCTGAAACCCACAGGTTCACGGATCATCTAGCAAAAATAAAATAGTTGTTATTTACCAAGATTTGTGTTCGTCAGACTCACAGGCTTTATATTGCTTAGTATATCCGTTATCATTAAATGGTTAAACATCTCAAAACTGAAAGTTCTGGCGGGAACCAGTTTTTTCCGCATCACCTGTCTGTATATCATTAGAATTGTAATTACTAACCAGTACTCAACATGAAATTGGTTTAGTTTGGTTTGATTTCTTTGTTTAATGGTAAATAAATATTCGTGGTTTATTTTGTGCCAGTGTCATTCCCCGTTGAAGGACAGCAGTGATACAATTAAACTCATAGCTAGTGGAGATAAGGTGGTTCATAGCCTTTCTTAAGAGTATTTGTGTAAAAGTGAACGTTATAGCTCAATTGGAGTTTGAACTCGCTAACATTGAGGCCGTAGTCAAACACGTTAGCCATTGACGCCATAAAGACCCACCCAGGAATTTAGGGGTATATTAGAACGAAATCTATCGTCAAACTAGAAAGAAAATACTTTAGATCAAAAAATGTTGTCACCTTGAAGAAAATGATTTTCCTTTTTCATCGTAAATACAACACATTTTTCTAACTTTTTAGGGGAGCTGCAAGTTCGTCTTGTGATTACTTAATCAAAGAAAGTTGAAAATTGATGGCAAATATTTTTTCCTGTAGAAAAAAAAACGGAATTGAATATAAATTTACTTCGTGTATGTATATTTGTCATTAGTATGCTCACTGATTTTACAAATAGAAAAATACAATCATAATAAAAAATTGATTGAATATATTAGTATCATACAAATATCGTAGATTTTATATTATCATCATACAAGAATCAATAAAATATAATATAATCATACAAAATAATATAATATAATCATACAATTTAATATTTGTATAAAAAGTATCGTCGATTTCATATTACAATAGAAAGTATAGTAATTTTTCTTATTATCATGAAGAGTATCGTTGCTTTTATATTAGAAAAAAGTATCATGAATTTTATATTAGAACAACAATTATCGTAAATTTTATACTAGTACAAAAAGGATTATGGATTTTACGTATCATCGATTTTATATCAGTACAAAAAGTATCATCGATTTTTTATCAGTGCAAAAAGTATCATCGATTTTATATCAGTACAAAAAGTATCATCGATTTTATATTAGTACAAAAAGTATCATCGATTTTTTATCAGTGCAAAAAGTATCATCGATTTTATATTGAGCAAAAAGTATCATCGATTTTATATTAATACAAAAAGTATCATCGATTTTTTATTAGTGCAAAAAGCATCATCGATTTTTTATTAGTGCAAAAAGTATCATCGATTTTTTATTAGTGCAAAACGTATCATCGATTTTATATCAGTACAAAAAGTATCATCGATTTTTTATTAGTGCAAAAAGTATCATCGATTTTATATTAGTACAAAAAGTATCATCGATTTTTTTATTAGTGCAAAAAGTATCATCGATTTTTTATTAGTGCAAAAAGTATCATCGATTTTTTATTAGTGCAAAAAGTGTCGTAGATTTTATATTAGTGCAAAAAGTGTCGTAGATTTTATATTAGTACAAAAAGTATTATCGATTTTATAATGGTATAAAAAGTATTATCGATTTTGTAATGAGATAAAAAGTATCGTAGATTTTATTTTAGTAAAAAAAATTTGTAGCTTTTGTTAAAGTAGGGAGTTTTGAATTCAGTGTTTTCCTTCTCCTTGACTAGTTTACTTACCTTTCAAGGCTAGAGAGCACAATCTGTCCAAGGTAAGAATAGATGGTTTCATGCTTTTCTCAAGGGCATTAGCATATTAGTAAACGCAAAGCATAGCGGCCAGGATTTGTGGTAAAAATAGTTTCATTTTGTTTTTGACTGGGACTGACTGAGCAGTCTTGAAGTTTATTCGTTCTCGAGGGCCAAAACATTAAAAGTTCCAAATAGAAAAAGTCTCTTATTTGGAACGGACTCAAATGAATCGGTGTGATAGCTAGAAATGTTTTAAAAGAACAAATTACTGATGTTATCTTTATACCGACCGCAAAAAATATTCGTATTGTTATTTTGTTACTGAGTGAATAAAAACCAAATAGATATGTATATTTGTGTCATGCGAAGCTTCAAATATAAAAAGGAGATGATATTCAGCGGAAAATATTATTGATGTAAACTGGGGAGGTAATTTAGCGCTTCATGATGAATCTCTTTTGCATAGCCTGGAGTAAGCAGCAGTAGCATTGGCCTCTACGAGAACTCAGATAAAACTGAGTTCAAGTAATTTAATCAAGTACCAACCTCCAAAATTTGTGGACCAGTTCATATATCTCAGCAGAAATATCTCATCTAGGGAAAGTGATGTCAACATATTCATAGCGAAGGCATAAGAAAATCTGATCTCTTTCTTAAAAAAGCGAAAATTCTTCAAAGGTGTAGTCGTGCTAGGACTATTGTATAGCCGACGAGCATAACTTAAATTTGTCAGATCAGCGCGGACACTGGGTACCGTCTAGAGAACCTGCCAAGTGTAATGAACAATAGAGATAGACGGTGAGTGATTGTCAAAGAACTCCGTGCGACCGGTACGCCTTGATGATGATAATGATGATGAAACTTTAGAAAAAATACCCTATTAAGATTGCCTATATGCTTATGAAAGAGTTGGTTGAGTAGGTTGTGTTACAGAACCAATAACCCTGGAGACCCATGAGTGACACATACTGTTATCATCGTTTGGTGTAAATGCTTTTAGGAATAACAATCTTTAATAAACATTGAGAAATCGAGAACGAATTTGGCCGACCAGCAAAACTTACATTCATCAGCTCTGTGCAGACACAGGACGCCGTCTAGATAACTTGCCAAGTTTTTATTTATCTAAATGATATTCACTACTCGACTAATATGATCGGTTTATTTACTGCAACAGTAAAAATTAATTCCAAAACACAAGATTCACGACCGGAAGTAACTATCAAGTAAGATATTCAAGAATGCAAAAACAAATAAAATCTTTTTCTGGAATAAGAATAGAAATCTAAAACAGTAAACCCATTAATGTCAGACAATTGTAAAAACAAAATTTTAAGAAAAAAATTACCTGTTGTCTGCCAAAAATACTTTCGGATACCAACCAGTACACTGAAATATTAATTTTAATAAACAAAATGCTAAGCGTTGCATGAACAAATAATAATGGTAATAATAATCAACAGGAAAAAGAGTACCTGCTTAAAAGTGGACGTTGCTGTTCCGACTGATACTGGGTTAGAGAGAAAGAAAGTGTAAAGAGAGATAACTACCTCGACCTTGCTAGAGAACTGAAAAAATATGTAACATGAAAGTAACAGCGATACCAGTTGTAATAGGTGCGCTCGGTACAGTCACCAAAGGGTTGGTACAGGGACTGGTGGACTTGGAAATAAGAGGACGAGTGGAGACCATCCAAACTACAGCATTATTGAAAACGGTCAGAATACTGAGAAGAGTCCTGGAGACTTGAGGAGACTCGCTGTCACTCAAACGCTGATGTGAAAAACTCTAATGAGTAACTAATAATAATAATTGTTATAATGATTATTTTTTAGACTTGCTGTCACTCAGACTCTAGTAAAAAAAATATCTGCTAACGCTGGTGTGAAGAATTCTCAAATGAGTAAAATAACAATAATAGTAATAATAATAAGTTAATACAGCAAATTGGTGCAAAATGAGTGCAAGACTTGACACGATTGGATGTGGAAGGTGATCCACTGGGAATTGTGCAAGAAATTGAAATTCGACCATATTAGTACAAACCGTATTCTGTATAAGAAAAAAAGATGCACAAAATTCTCTTGGATTTTGTGATGCAAATAAATCTAATACCGGTCAGAAGACAAGACTTAGTTATAATTAACAAAAAAAGGAGACCTGCCGTATAGTGGACCACAGAGTGAAAATAAAAGAAAACTGAAAGTTAGACTAGTACTTAAAATTTGCCAGAGAACAAAAAACAGCTATGGAACATGAGGATAACGGTAATACCAATTGTAATTGGTGAACTTGAAAGGCCCCTTAAAGGCTGGGTAAGGGCGCTGGGGAGTAAGAAATTGGAGGTTGCGACCATTCAAACTGCATAAACTTCGGCGAGGCAATAATTCTATAGTGTAAACCAAGAAAATTACTTTTAAAAAATATATATATAAAAACTTGTTTTTAGTTTTAAAAAATATTTCCCAAATGTTTCCATGGAAAATAACCTATTCATGCATAAATCCATTCATCAACAAAGAATTTTACAAAATTTTATAAAAATCTTGTTGGTAAGGCATTGCCATTACTCCCAGGTTCACTCTGACTCGGAGTGTTAGTATCTGTTAGGGTCCCATCTAGGGGCCAAATAATTTTTTAAAAATCATTTGCATTTGATCAGATGTTCAAAAAACCCTTGAGAAACGTGATGCTCAAGACATACATAACCCTGTATTGGTTTAGTTTGGTTTTATGGCATATCAACCATTACAGGTTATTTAATGCCCACTCCATTTTTAAACATATAAAAAGTTCAATTTTAAACAATTCAGTTTAGCATAAGTATACTGTTTAGTTCTATTCGACCATAAATAGGATCCTATCAGGCGCTACCACTCCAGGTCAAAGTGGACCTGGGAGCGATGGTAATGAAGGGCTACTGTGCATTCCCCAAAGCTCAAGGATTAGTGGAGTCTCACCATCAAACTCCAGTAGACTCGTTCGGGTGGGGTTCTTACCTCTCTGCAAAGATGCAGACAGGGCCAACTGCGTACGGGTTGACATACCGTTAAAATTAATCAATCTAAAAAGTTTGATAAATTGCAAGTTTCGCTTAAATCACCAGTTCCTTTAAGGTCATTGAAGGTAAGCATCGATGGGTAAATTGGTACTGAGATGGGTAACCAGTTTAAAACAACATGAGTTTCTCGCAATCAGCTGCCTATTTGCCAAAAGTAGTTTTATAAACGCTAACATTTTTTTTTAGTTTAACAGACATGAATATTCTTTGGAGGGTTGCTTTTTTGCATATATATGCTTGTAGCGTAACGGTTATTGTAAGAGGAAATGAGTTTAGCTACCCGTGTTGAAATCCTGGATTATGCTGTTTGCATTTCCCAACACGTTAAAACTCTTAGGAAAGGTATGAATCCATCTAATCTCCCGCTATCTACGATTAAAAAATAGAGCAGGTTGTGCTCTTTAAACTTGGTATGGCTACCGGTGTAGGAGAAGGAAAACTCTGAATTCAAACCAGTTGTAATCCGCTAAAAAATGACCTTGTGTCACATCCTGCTCGCAGTGGAAGGTCTGGTTAGACATAAATACTCACACGCGGGTGTATGCGCGTACATACATGCAAGCAAACATACGTGTACAATTTTAATGTTGACTTTCTCTTTTCAAATGAGAACAGAAGAAAAGTTTGTTGTTTTTTTTTAAACAAAAATAAATACGAAGGTGAAGAAAACAAAGGAAAAAAAAAAGAAAAGAAAATAGAAAAAGATGAAAAAAGGGAAAAGAAAAAAGAAAAAGAAGAAAATGAAAAGCGAAAAAGGAGGTACCGTAAAAAAATAGAAAGAAAGACAAAAGAAAGAAAGAAAGAAAGAAAGAAAAATACCCTTCCTCGGCAACTAGTGCAAGCAAAACGATAGAGAATGTTAACGTGAAGGGTTTCGAGTTTCTGGAATTGCTTTCTCTAATTTTGAAGACTCTTTTGAAAGACAAACAAAGTTTTACGTAAATAAAAAAACGCAAACGTAAACAAGTCAATTAAACACGTGCACACAGAGAAAAGCACCCCCTCCACAATACTTTAAATGTGTTTACACTTTCTTTTATGTTTTTTTGGTTGGGGTTTTATAGCATATCAACCATTGAAGGTTATTTAATGCTAAATCCTCTTTAAACATATATATTCTTTATAATTCATATTTTGTAAATAACATTTTAAAATCAGCCCGAGCACATTTTTATGGTATGATATTTGTCGCTGCCTCACACCAGACAGGACTTGACACAAGGTCAAAAGCCCGAAGGCCAATCAAAGTGGAGATAGAGGGGAGGGGAAGGTCGGGAACGAGCGAGACTCGAACCCTGCTGGTCATTGACCCACTAAGTGCAATGTGGGTCTAATGAGTCAAGCAGTATCACGGACCTAAATCTAGATCCGGGCACGTATGCTAGAATATAGCTTGAACTAGACCGTGAGGTCTAGTGCTATACAAGGGGTGTATAGGAGTCAAAAAAGCAGCTCGCCCACCCGAAGGTGGCCCAGCCGAAGCGGGGGGCCTTTCGGCCTCGAATCTGCCATTGATCGATACCCCATCCGGCACGAATGCCAGACGGCCCAGCAAAAGCCGGGGAAGTATGCACATTTTAAATGTATACAGATAAATGGTTACCCATATAATTTGTAGGTAAACATTTTTCAAATGAGTGAAAGCTAATTTATTTACATGCAAGTAATACAATTGTTTGCACACGGTTAAATGGTTCCAAGTATTCAAAAACGAATAGTTTTATTTAGTATTAATCATTTGTTTTCATTCTTTTAAATGGTTTCAAGCATCACTATCTAACATCAACAGTTTTGTTTGCACACAGTTAAATGGTTTCAAATGTTACTATGTAACACTAACAATTCAATCTAAGCTCATTGTTGAAAGAGTTTCAAGATTTGCTAATGTACACTATAATTTCTGTTCAACATTACTCAATTGATATCATACAATTAAATTGTTCCAAGTATTGCTATGTATCACTAACAATTCAGTTAAAAAACAATCATTTACGTACGGACGGTTAAAGGGTCTATGAGTTCTATTTCAAACAATTCGATTTAACGCAGTCATTTGTTTGTACTGAGTTTAAAGGTCAAACAGTTCTATTTGACCCATAGATAGGACACTATCATGTGCTCCCACTCCGGGTCAGAGTAGACCTGAGAGCAATGGCTATTAAGGTGTACTGTACATTCCTCAAAGCACCAGCGCTGGATCTTCACCACCAGAGAGTTTAGTGTCATATGCAGGACACTCGTTGTTGAGTGGGGTTCTTACCCCTCTGCAGAGATGCAGTCGGTGTATTTTACTGTCCCAGCTGACTAGGTTGTTTGTTTTTGTTTTTCGTTTTCGGTGGATAAAACATACAAATAACGAAAAATTTTGATCCTCACCATTTGATGACCTTCAATGAAATCCACTTGACAGCAAGTTTTCTAAAATCTGAAAAGTTCTTAGATTATCCTACCTGATCTCATCAATGTCTGGGCGGTTTCAATTTTTTTCGGATTTTCTGGTCTCTCTCGATCTCTTTTCTTGGCTCCTTGGGATTGTTTCACGGGTTCCAGATATTATGTGTATTACTGTTCACTTTATGTTACGTAACATTTGTTATTTAACTTTCTGGCAAGGTCAAGATAAAACTCGATTTTTTTCCCTTTGGTTTGGTTTGGTTTGCTCGGTAGGTTTGGTTTAGTTTGATCGGTAGGTTTGGTTTGGTTTGATCGGTAGGTTTGGTTGGTTATTTAAAGCCAAATCCTGTTTTTATATATATATCAAATATATGATTTGTAAACACATTTTGTATATACATGTGATCAAACAGTTCTATTTCAAACAAATCAATTCAGCATAAATCAACAAAGTTAAATGCTCCAGTCGGCTCAGGCTGCAGAATACACTAACTCCTCCTCTGCAAAAGGGTATGACTCTCTCAATGAGTATCGTGTATATGACGTAAAACAATTTGATGGTGAGGCTCAAATAATGATGGAGCTTTGGGGAATTTGGAGTACCTCTTCATTGACATCACTCTCAGGCCCACTCTGGATGGAGTAGTAGCACCTGATAGGATCCTGTCTATGGGTCAACTAGAACTGTTTGACATTTAAACTGAATGCAAACAAAGGACATGATAAACTGAATTGTTTGAAATAGAAAAATTTGATCATTTAACTGTGTGTAAAAAATGACTGATGTTTGGTTGCATTGTCGAACCATTTAACTTTGTTGTTTGTATATATAATTTCAGAACACCTAATCGTTCTGGTTGTCCTTCTGGTTGTCAACCCACGTGATCTGCTTACACCTACGCATCATTTGTTTTCCGGTAATCACTTTGGTTACACAGTTTAAACATCCTGTCTAAGAAATCCCTAATTGACGGTTCTATCAAAAGTCGATATACAACATTGAGCTAATAACAAGCGAACTTTTTCAACTATACCCAATTAGCAAAAGAACAAAATTTTAAAAATGCCAACATAAGGATTGATTAGCTGTAAAATCCAATCAATCAATTAATTTTTGATAAAAATCCTTAATAAACAATTATAGCTTCAAGCAACTATTCTTAATACAAATAATTTACAGTCATATGACATCAAGTATTCTCATTGAATACAAGTATTTTTGATAGATCTCTTTGACTGATACACGTGTCCTTAATATGGTGTGGCTCTAGTAAATCTGGAGCTTTGGAGAAAGTCGAGTACCCTTTCACAAACAGTGCTCCCCGGTCCACTCACATCCGGAGTGATAGCACCTGATATAGTTCTATCTATAGATCAAATAGAACTGTTTGACATTTAAACTGTGTGCAAACAAATGACTCATGCTAATTTGAATTGCCTGAAATAAAACTGTTTGATCATTTAACTGTGTGTAAACAAATGACTGATGTTTGGTTGAATTATTAGTAATACATAACAATTCTTTGAACCATTTAACTTTGTTGACTTATGCTAAACTGAATCGTTCGAAAAAGAACTGTTTGATCATTCAGTTGCGTGTAAACAAATGACTGAAGTTTAATTGAATTGTTAGGGATATATAGCACAACTTGAAAACATTTAACTGCGTGTAAAGAAAAGATTAATAGAAAATAGAATTATTCGTATGTGATGGAAATACGTGAAACAATGAGCTCATTTAAAAATGTTATCTATGAACGTGTTTAGAAATCATATATTTAATACATATGTATAAAAAGTATTTGGCATTGAATAACTTACAATTGTTAATATCCCATGAAAGTAAACCAAACGAAAGTTAAATGGTTCCAAATATTGCTATGTATCACTAAAAATTCGATTAAACATTAGTCGTTTGTTTACACGCAGTTAACTGATCAAATAGTTCTATTTTAAACAATTCAGTTCAGCATGTCATTTGTTTACATTCAGTATAGATTGCTTAATGCCATATACAGGACACACATTGGTGAGGAGTCTTACCCCTCTGCAGCGATGCAGTCGGTGTATTCTACACTCCCAACCGGTTTGGCTGTTTGTGATGACTGTGTCTTCTATTTTATGGAGGATACCTGAAACTTATAGTAATATGATGCAAGTGTAGTTTGAAGGTGAAATTCTAATTATTTGTATTCTAATATATTAATCGGCTCATTGATATAGTGGGTAGAAAGTTCCCTAATGGTCCGGGAGACCGGGGTTCAATCCTAGGTCGAGTCATATCAAAGACTCAAAAATGCTACTAGTAGCCTTCTTGCTTAACACCTAGCATAATAATGTACGGATCAAAGGTAAGTGAAGCAATCTAGGGGGAAAAGTATCACCCTCTCCGACCTTTGGAGGTGCCCGTGGTGTAGTCGTTATCGTCGTAGGAAATGAACACGGCGACACGAGTTCAAATCCTGGACGAGACTGATTGCATTTCACATAGCACTAATACCCTTGGGGAAGGTATGAATCCAGTTATTCTCCCTCCAGCTATGGGTAAATAGTAGGACAGACTAGGTTCTTCAGCCTTGGTTAGGCAACTAGTTTAGGAGAAGGAAAACTCTGAATTCAAACCTGTTAAACTCCGCTTAAAAATTGACCTTGTGTCATATCCTGCCCGAACGGAGGGGTTGGTAAATAGTATCACCTTCTACGACAACTTGGTATTGAAAAGGAAGCCTTCGGGTCGCCCTTGAGTACGGGTGACCAACTTATATATATATATACCTTGAGAAAAGTATGAATCCTCTTATTCTCCGCCCAGCTATGGGTAAATATTAGGGCAGACTAGGTCCTTCAGCCTCGATTAGGCAACCAGTATAGGAGAAGGAACTCCTCTTAAAAATCATCCGTGAGTTACATCCTGCCGTTGCGGGTGATTGGTAAATACATATATATTGTGACATGGTATGCTACAGAGAGAGGGAAGGGGGGTCAATTCCGATACCCTTCTTTATTTTAATCAACAGGCATCAGGACTGACCGTTAAAACGGTAGGTGAAAGAAGGTCAAGCTACCCGCGCCCTGTGACCTGTAGTCTGTTGAATAAAGGAAGGAATCTAGGTCCCTCGAGTAGCGTGACCTGACGGGGTAGTGGAAGAAGGAAAAGTCGAATGATTAGCCCACAGACACTTCGCGCCAAAATGCCATTATCCGTTAGAGAAATTTGAAGAAGAATCTTCAGTTTTTGGACAGAAGTCAGCGAGAGAAACACGCTGATATCCGCCGACTCCGGGAAGGTCACTTACCTGTAAAAAAGAGAAAAAGAAATTTGAACATTGAAACTCGTCAAAGATAAGTACAACTTAAACTGTTTTCCTTCTACAATTCCTCAATATTGGCAAGTTATATGTATTCAAAAAAAGAAAGAGAGAAACTGAAAAGATTCTGTTTCATCAGTTGTTAAATTAATGAATAAACTTTGTTACATACTTCAGTCCAACGACTTAGACACTTTTCTCAAGTAAGAGAAAAAAGAAAGAAAGAAAAATAGAGAAAGAAGAAAAAAGGACTGTTGAGAGACATTTCCGTTTGATGCTTTCCAGTTGACTTAACATTTTGTTATATAGTAAAAAGAAAAGAAAAGGAAAAAGAACTGTTTCGGAAATCTCATCATTATTTGTCTGGTCGTCGCCTATTAAAAGTTTGTTGTATTTTAAATGCACCCCTGTGCTGAAATCTTTTGGTTGTGTTATTACCTCTATCGATTCGTCTTCTTTTGCACGTATCTTTTTCGCTTTCATCAATTCTCGCTAAACGTCTTATTGCCACCTTAAAACATTACAAGGGAATTTGACTACAGTTAATATTTTCTAACCTCTAAGTCTGCTTTTCCGCTATCTGAGGGGGTAGGAAGACAAAGGACTTGGTTATGTATGTGAAAGGGAATTGGCAACCCTTACCAATGTCTGAGATCAGTCTAACCCCAAATTAACCTCCACATTATTTGCCGGTTTACCGTATGCCAAAAATAGGAGCCTTGACTGGGACTTATTTTGCAGAGGGTCAAGTGCCAGACTGCCCTCGGCGTCACTTGTGCATAAAATGGACTCTCGTCCTGGGATGATTATTCATGCAATAACGCAATATGCATGTGTGTGCGTGTGTGCGTGTGTGTGCGTGAAAATTAAATAAGAATCAATTTTTGGAACTTAGATTTGCTGGGTTGGCATGTCTTTATCACTTGCCACATACACATTCATATATACAAGTATGTAATTACCCAACCCCTCATTGAGAAGTAGGATGTCAATTTTTAAGCTGGCTGCAGCTGGTTTAAATTCAGTTTTCCTTCTCCTAGACTGGTTGCCTAGCAAGGCTAAATAACCCAGTCTGTCCAGCTGGACGGCGAATATATGCATTGATACTTTTCCAATCAATCTATTAATTAGCAGGATATGAAAACACTGACAGCCTCGCCCAGGATATATATATATATATATATATATATATATATATATATATACTATTCAATCAATAACGGGAAATTTTGTAAAGAAGACAAAATGAATTGTTTGGAATTGGTTTTATAGTATAAATCATTTTAATCTAGCAAAGATTTTTGTTTTGAGGCTATGCAAAATGGTGGAAAATCGGAGTGCTTTAGGCTTGAATAGAGGTCTATCATAAAATATTTGGTGGCTAACAAGAGCAAATCATGTGAAATTCATAAAAAGATTATTTGCGGTGTACTGAGTAGCATGTTTTATTTAAAAAAATGTTTACAAAGCGACTAAACCTGAGTTTGCCACAACGAGCCTGAGTCAAAATGTCAGACCATTGAGTGAAAACATACTGACTCTCCGGTAAAGAAAAAGTTTTGGGGTCATCAGTCAGTAAAAAAGATTAAGCTGACAGTCTTTTGGTTCATGAAATGATTTATCTCCATGTTTTTTTCTTGAAAAGGTGCAGCTATAAACAGGGCTTCTAATTGCCAACTCATGCACAATTCACCTTACCTATTGAATGACACTCGTATATATATATATATATATAAGAAGGAGAGAGATTATTGGTGCGATAGACGTGTATAGAGGAATGGATGTCATAAAGGTCATTGATTTCATGAAATGTTGTGCATCTATTTTAATCAATAGGCTATCGGTCATATGGAAGTCAGACCTGATCGATAAAATCAAACTCAGTTTCTTCCAAGCAACTATCGTATCGATACTGCTAATTGGATGCAATGCATGGATGTTAACTAAACGGATGGAGAAAAAGCTTAACAGCAATTACACAAGAATGCTGCGAGCAATATTGAACAAGTCCTGGAGGCAGCACCCCACAAAGCAGCAGCTGTACGGCCACTTTCCTCCCATCACGAAAACTATCCACGTTAGACGAACCAGACATGCAGGACACTGCTGGAGAAGTAGTGACCAGCTCATAAGTGATGTACTCCTATGGACCTCTTCACATGGCCGAGCAAAAACAGGGCGACCACCTCGAACCAAAATACAGGAGCTCTGTGAGGATACGGGGTGTAGCCCTGAGGACCTGCCGGGAAGCGATGAACGATAGGGAGGGGTGACGAGAGAAGGTCAGGGATATCTGTGATGATAGCACGACAAGATGATGATGATTTTAAACGGTTTGTGGTCGACGTCCAGTGGTCGATGTCATCATGTCGTTTTGGTCTTGTGTACCCTGAAACATAAACGAAAGAAAACTAATTCACTTATGCAGAAATACAGAATAAAAAAGAACTTTCTTATCATTCGACGAGAAACATTTAAAAAATGCCTGTTGTTCTCCCGTGGCTAAGTCAGTTAAATGGCACCATTTTATCCGTTTGTGTTGATTGATTAGAGAACGTTTTTCTCCCAATGAAGAAATAAAAAGCAACACGAACTATCTCAAAATAGAGAATAGTCAAGGACGACAAATGTGTATGTATTTCTGTGTTTTGCGTATACGTGCGTAGTAACTGACTAAGCTTTCTGCTTAGATGTGGCACAAGGCCATATGAAAGGGGCACCAAATGAGACTTGAGGGGTGTCCTCGTGGTGTAATGGTTAAAGCGATGAACTGCGGAATCGTAGTACGCGAGTTCGTACTCCAGTCGCGCTATTACGTTCACTTTCGGGCAAATACCCTTGGGAAAGGTATGAACCCCCTTATTCTCCCTCCAGCTATGGGTAAATAGTAGGACGGACTAGGTTCTTCAGCCTTGGTGAGGCAACTAGTCTAGGAGAAGGAAAACTCTGAATTCAAAACCTGTTAAACTCCGCTTAAAAATTGACCTTGTGTCATATCCTGCCCGAGCGGAGGGGTTGGTAAATAGTACCAAATGAGACTTGAACTCACTTGTGTAAGTTCGCTAGTCGAGCTTGCTAACCATTAAACCACCAGAGGCGCCTTTGTACGTGTGTGTGTGTATGCATGTGTATATTTAGGAGAATGTGTGTATATGTATGTGTGCAGATGTTTACACATATATGTGCATGCTTTTGTATAACTACGTGTATTCGCGAGTGTATATGTGCATGCATGTACTTGTATATATATATGTCTAAGTTTGCGATTTTGAATTATTGTATGTGAGTGTATGCGTGCGTATATGTAGGGGATAGGCATGTGCGCGTTAGAGTATGTTTGTATGTATACGCGCGTGTGTGTATGTTTATATATTGTGTATGTGAGTGCGTGCATGAGTGTATTTATGTGTGTATGAGAGTAGGTATGTGTGTGAACGAGCAGCAGCAAGCATAGGCCTCCATGTTAATGCACACAAAACGGAATATATGTGCTATAACCAAACGGGGGACATCTCCACTCTAGAAGGAACCCCACTTAAACTAGTAGACAAATTCACTTACCTAGGAAGCAGCGTCGAATCAACCGAAAAGGACATCGAAACGAGGTTAACGAAAGCATGGACAGCTATCAATAGGCTATCGATTATATGGAAATCAGACCTAGCCGATAAAATGAAACACAGTTTCTTCCAGGCAGCGGTCACATCGATACTGCTATATGGCTGCACTACATGGACGCTAACAAAACGGCTGGAGAAGAAGCTAGACGGCAATTACACAAGAATGTTGCGTGCAATCTTGAACAAGTCCTGGCGGCAACACCCCACAAGACACCAACTGCACGGCCACTTGCCCCTTATCACGAAAACTATTCAAGTTAGACGAGCCAGATATGCAGGACACTGCTGGAGAAGCAGCAACGAACTCATAAGAGATGTACTCTTATGGACCCCCCACACATGGCCGTGCAAAAGCAGGACGACCAGCACGAACATACAGTCAACAGCTATGTGAGGATAGGGGATGTTGTCCTGAAGACCTGCCTTGGGCGATGAACGATAGGGAGGAGTGGTGAGAGAGGGTCAGGGATATCCGTGCTACCAGCGCGACATGATGATGATGATGATGTGTGTGTGCATGATCATAAATTGTGTATGTAAGTGCGTATATGAATGTATGTATGTATGTAGGTATGTCTATGTGCGTGTGCGTGTTTATATATTGCGTATGTGAGAGCCTATATGTATGAATGTATGTATATAGGTAGTTATGTCCATGTGTGTGTGATTGATTATAAATTGTGTGTCTTAGTATGTACAGGTGCGTAAACATGTTTATGCATTTGCGCGAGTGCGCATGTATTTATCCGTGAGTATGCGTACATGCATGCTCATTTACATTGATAAGTGCTTGTGTATGTGTATGTGTATTTGTGAGTGTTCGTGTGCGTATGTATGGGAGTAAGCGTGAGAGTATGTGTGTATACATATATACGTTTGTCTTGGTGCCCATGTATGTTTCATTGTGAATTTGTTTATCTAAGTGCGTGTGCGTATGTATGTGTGTGTGCGTATATGTATGTGAACGTTTGTATGCGTGTGCAGGTAAACTTGCCTGAGCACATATGTGTATGCAAGTGTGTGTGTGTGTGTGTGTGTGTGTGTGTGTGTGTGTGTGTGTGTGTGCCTATAATACTTTGTACTTAAAACAGGTCTATAAAATTTCGGCTTTGTTGTATTGAAGTCAAGGAGTAATTCTTTCGAAACTAAAACGTCATCGATGAGTGAGTCAACGTCTTTGCCATGAACGATAAGATTTCATTCTTTTTACTGTGTTTAGTCGTCTGGACGTGGTTTTCAACATTTATTTTCATTCCTTTCACCAGCGACCACTTTCTCACTCTCTCTCTCTCTCTATATATATATATATATATATACACGAATACCTACAGAGCCTGAAATGATCTATCTCGGTTTCACCAAAACGGATCATCAGTACAACTCAGAAAATCAGAATTGTCACGATGATCCGACTAGATGAAACCTTTGTAGATCACTTCTGCCTCTGTAGGTATTCATATTTCTCTCTTATTATGCTTAAGGTATTCCGTTGGTGTTTCTTCTTTTGACTTGGCATTGCAGAGCAGGTTGATTATTTTCAAGCATTATGAATATTTTTATTCTTTTCTTTTTTTATGGATTTTTTTCTAGATATCTAGTAAATTTTTTTATTTTCAAATTGTATTATCTGCGTTTTTTCACACCGTCAGAATAATAAAATAGCTATAAAACTAATATATATATATATATATATATATATATATATATATATGCGTGTATATATATACATATATATATATATACAAACACACAGAGAGTATAGGATGGGTAAATTTTCACCATTCCGAATTTTTAATTTTGCCCATCAACTTTATTTTTCAGGTTATGTCTACTGTGAAGCAAATTAGAATAAGTTTGGCAGGGTCTGTGAGGAACACAGGAACATGACGCGATTCACTCCTGCAGAAATTTGGAAACAGCCTGTTGTATTACTTGGCATTCACGCCGGTAGACCCAATACGAAGATTTCAGCGTTTGGGTGTCAATCTGAGGACAGATTCATATTCATTTTGATGAAAACCAATCACCCCGTCCACATCATAGTGTCTGGGGTGGTCACTTGTGATAGAGACGTTTTGCTTTCATTCATATACCCGCATGGCCTCGCACTCAGTAAAAAAGCCTATATCAAGTGCCAGGAGGAGGTAGTGCTGTCCTTGATCGAGGGGTGGATGTGTCAGCTAGAGGACCGATCCGACGTCTGACAACATGCCACACAAACAGAAAAACCGAGTCTTAGTTGTTTGAAAATTTCTGTGACTACATCACCCCTAAAATCTGTCCACCTGACTCCACAGCTAGTAATCTTTTTGATCATTATGTATGGTGCGCCGTTGAGCGAGAGCCTAGTAAAACTTCGTACAACACCAAAGATGAACAGAAGGTAAGCAATTACCAATTTAAATAAAGAGACCATCGGAAAGGCTTACAGAAGATTCCAAAGTCGTCTGGAGTTTCAGGTTGCGACTCATGGAGATTTCTTTGAATAAATCTAATCTATAGTATTTCATGATATTTTCAAGTAATTTTGATTAATAACTTAATTAATAACTTAATTAGTATACTAAATATAATATAATATAACTTATAATATA
This sequence comes from Sepioteuthis lessoniana, assembly GCA_963585895.1. Classification (NCBI taxonomy): domain Eukaryota; kingdom Metazoa; phylum Mollusca; class Cephalopoda; order Myopsida; family Loliginidae; genus Sepioteuthis; species Sepioteuthis lessoniana. The sequence goes on along the minus strand of OY757920.1, from coordinate 78,800,522 downwards.
ACTTATAATATAATATAATATAACTTAATTAATAACTTAATTAATAACTTAATATTTGGTAAATAAAGTGAAATGTCTGTGTTATTTTTTTTTTGCAAAATTTTCACGGCATGATATCCATCGTACCTCGTATCTCTCTCTCTCTCTATATATATATATATATATAGGGTGGAACGATAAAATTGTCGCCCGAGAAAAAACGACATGATTCCATTTCCGTTTAATGAAAACCGGTTTTCTTTTCTTTTTTTGTTGCAGACCATCTACGAGTTGGCCAGTTGTTTGGTTTGGTTTCTTTGTTTAATGGCATATCAACCTTTGTAGGTTATTTAATTCCATAGCCATTCTCCTAGAAGAAGAGTAGAAGTACTATTTAACCCATAGATAGGAGGATAAGGGGGTTCATACATTTCCCAATGGTATTTGCCCGAAAGTGAACATAATAGCGCAACTGGAGTATGAACTCGCGTACTACGATTCCGCAATCCATCGCTTTAACCAATACACCACGAAGATGCCCCTTATTGGCCAATTGTGTACAAATCCCAAGAGCGATAGGAGCCTTCTATCATGTCTTAAAGTGACACAATGCTCAACGGGCGAGATCGGAGATGCGGCGCTGTACAACTCATGCCTCTACCGATCCAAGTTATGACAACAGGACTATTGCCAGCACCCTAAAAATGCAAATCTGGATTGCCACGAATAACAGGGACGTGCCCAGGGTGATGAAAACAAAGTTTCCGGTTACGGTTATGGTCTTTGGTGTGGTTTCAAGTGAGGGCCACATCATGCCACCTCACATCTTCGAAGTCGGCTTGAAAGTCAACACCAAAGTGTACCTGGATGTACTAAAGAGTGTGGTGATCCCCTGGTGCAATCAGGTGGCAGCAGGACTCGGCGCCGGCCCACAAGTCCAAAGAGACCCAGGCTTGACTTCAGAAGGAGTGCTACGACTTTGTACTCTTCTCACTGGCCCCCTCCTACCCTGACATGAACCCGCTGGACTACTTCGTTTGGTCATACGTCGAGAACATCACCTACATGACCTCCTACAACACCAAAGCCAGCCTGATCGCCGCCTTCCCCAGAGTATTCGCCGATCTGCCGGCGTTTGTGGAAAAGGCATGCTCCCAGTTCCGGATCCGTATCGAGGTGGTGATTGAGGCTGAAAGTGGCTACATTGAATTGATGTTAGTTCTACTACGTAATCAAGTTACCTGAATTGATTTTTTCTATAAAAGTTTTAAGATAAAGCTGTAGTGTTGTTTTCTTTAGGACGACAATTTTATCGTTCCACCCTGTACTCACACACACACACACACACACACATATATATATATATATATATATATATATATATATATATATATATATATATAAAATGGTCTGATTTCCATTCTAAAACAGTGTTAATTTTTGTGCCAAAATACGTTCAAGAAGCTGTGGTTTTTGTATCTGTATTTTTTAATCTACTGAGCAATCAGCTTTTACACACTTAAAAAAATTATGTGAGATTTCGCAAACACCAATGTTTGACTTGCCGCGAAAAATTTGAAGGATCAAAGCCTAAAATAATTCAAGATATCCTTTTTTCCTAGATTGTTTAAAATACATTTTTTAACCAATTTTCATCATAAATGAATCATCAACTTTTTCCAATCTAATGTCGGCATACCCCAATCTTATAAATGAGCGATAAAATAAATAAATTATCACTAGATTTATTCATTCATACTGAAAATCTATACAAAACTTTCCACTTCATTTCTTTGAATCTAACATTCTGTTCCTTCAAGTATGCTTTTAATTTTAATATCACTTAATTATTTTAAAAGAACAAAAATGTTTTGTTTGCTTGTATGATGAAATTTTACTTGCATCCGATTGCATATTAACGCATTAATATACTTTCTCTCCTACCTAGTGACATACTGACACAGACATCTTTTATATGTACACACAAAATATATTAATTAGATTTAGTGAAGGCAAACTGTTAACTTGAATGTATGAACTTTTCTTTTCTGTAATGCAAATAGTGGAGTATATTTCCGCTCTAACATAATCTTTTCTTACAAGTAAAGTCTTTGTAACTTTTGTTTTTCAACAAATTTTTCACTCGAGTTACAGAAGTAGAAATTTATAAAATTTGTAGATTAATGCTTTATACAGTCATTTACACATTTCTCCACTATATATATATATATATATATATATATATATATATATATTAATATATATATATTTCAATCTGTTCGTTTCTATCTACATATTTACCAAACCCTCCGCTCGGGCAGGATATGACAGATGGTCAATTTTTTAAGAGGAGTTTACACAGGTTTGAATTCATAGTTTTCCTTCTCCTAGACTAGTAGCCTCACCAAGGCTGAAGAACCTAGTCTGCCCAGCTATTTTACCCATAGCTGGAGGGAGAATAATTGGATTCATACCTTTCCCAAGGGTATCTGTTCGTTTCTATCTATCTATCTATCTATCTATCAAATCGCACAGAAAATAATAAGAAACAAAACAAAACCTGGTTACTGTTTAAAGAATACCGTCTCAAAATCCCTACAATGTATGGTTTACTTAAAGTCTTCAATGCTGCAATCATATCCAGCAAAGGTAGCACTCCTCATAAAATAACTTGGACCATAGCTAAGCTAGAAACCCCTCTCGTATGAACAATTAGCCTTGCTCACATAAAAATTCCAGTGAACTAATCAATAAAATTAGATATAAAATTATAATAGAAAAATATGGTTAGTTTTGATACTAAATCCTTTTTCACATAGAATTGGAATTAGTTGGTGACCGTAGTCGAGGGTGATCCGAAGGCTCCCTTTTCGATAGCTACTACACCAAGGTTTAAGGGAGGACGCGACTCCTTTCCCAAGATTGACCCACTTTACCCTTGATCCGTACCGTATAATGCTGAGTGTTAAGCATGGAGCCATCAAGTACCATTTTCGCGTCTTTGGTATGACTCGATCTGGGATTGAACCCAAGTCTTTGGGGCCATTGGCGAACACTCTAACCATTATGCTATCTGGAGGTTATGCATATAATTATTTTTTTCAATTCGATAATCACTATTATAAATAAATACTCATTTTCCGGTGGGTAGTAGTGATTTCTGTAGTTGCCTAGCAGGTCTATTTTTAGGATTCTTAGAATTTGGTTCTTTCCAATTCATCCGACCCACAACACGGTATATCTTAGATATAAAGACGACGCATTATTTATTTACCCTATCAATATAAAAACAACGACTATCACTGATAAACTCTACAATGTAGACATAATGACGTGGCTAACATGATTGACTACGACATCGCAGTCAGTGAGTTCGAACTCCAATCCCGCTATAATGTTCACTGACAGATTAATACCTTTGTGAAAAGTTTAAAATCCTTTATCCTCACAGCAATGGATTAAACAGTACCACGATTCTCCTTCTTTGAGGATAGCATTAGCATTGAATAAGAAGGAAGGTTGATATGGGGTCAAAAACAAAGAAACAGACCCTCAATAATGTAGAACCAACTACCATATATAAGTAAAGTAAAGTTGTCGACCGTAGTCGAGGGTGACCCGAAGGCTACCCTTTCAAAAGCTTCTACACCGAGAGGTAGGGGAGGGCGCGACTCCAGTCCCCGGATTGCTCCACTTTACTCTTAATGCGTACCTTATAATGCTGAGTGTTAAGCAAGGCGGCAAGTACCATTTTTTGAGTCTTTGGTATGACTCGACCTGGGATTAAACCCCCGTCTCCTGGACCATTGGCAAACACTCTAACCATCATGCCAATGGCCCGGTCACTACCATTTATATACTCATGTATAAATCAATCTCACGAATGAGCCGACTATTAGGATCACAAAATCATTAATTTATCGGGTAAACTTTTAAAGCCAAAGGTTACTTCGTCGTCGTTTATTATGCTTGAATTTAAACCTTATAAAATAAATATTTCTAAGTTGACGCTAAACTGAAAATTAGATTTTCAAAATTCGTCAATATACGAGTATATGTGGTATTCACAAAAATAATAATTCCATACATTTCCGGAACGTTTAATTAATAATTGGGTTAAGTCATAAATAATTTCTTTTTAAGCAAAATATAATTTATTCATGAATAAAACAAAAATGAATTAATTTCAGCTGATTATTTTGAATCACCTCTTGCCAATTATCTGTTTGCTTGTTGATCCCTTTCGAGTAAAATTTAGTTTGAGAAAAGGTTTTGTCATCCAGTGCATTTTGTAGAAAACAACAAAGATAGAAATCACTCCCTGCAAAATCTGGTGAATATGATATTGGAGTAGAACAGAATAGCCCGAATCCAATATTCTTTCCTGTGTGATTTTGGCTTAATATGGCTTTGCGTTATAAAGGATAAGTACAAAGTTTCTGCTATTGACGAGTTCTTAACGTTTTCTTTTAAGATTTTACTGCTTAGTTTTTCTATCTTTTCCAAGTGATGACAGATTGTGGATTGGAATGTATTGACGTCAAGTGCTAATTGTCGTGTACCTATTCGTAAATTGCATTCCACCAATTCTTTAAAATCATTTTGGTCGAGATCTGATGTACGTTCTGGCTTGGTTTCATCACTCAATGAAATATTGCTAGAACGAAACTTTAAAAACTAGTTTCAGACTTGGCGCTCAGTAATGACACTTTGGCCGGAAAAACTAAAAATGTCTTTGATGTTTCTGTCGCGTTTTTATTATTATTAAACTGTTGTATATTGGCCTCCGACCCAGCCAGGCTATCAAAATAGGAAATGCACCTGTGTAAATAACAGGTGCATCCGGTCGAGGAATATCAGAATATAACCTTGACCGTGGACGGGTTGAATGAGTGCGATTTGTGACGCCCACAAGAAGAAGGTGGACGTTGAACTATTATATAACTCAGTGCACAATTTAGAGATCAGACCAGTTGGAGAAAAGATGCGGTAGAGAAGACCAGTACCCAGAGAGGCTGGCCCCCAGGCCCCCGGTTGAGCAGTCCAGGAAAACGTGAAAGAAGCGCGGTTATGGCCAATAGAGTGGGGGTCAATATGTTGCAGTTCTGTTCGGTCTCCAACTCCCTCTCACACACAACCCTTTCAATAAAGTGAGAGGTATATTTTTCTAAGGAACTGTGTCGCTCGTCTTTATTGTGTTGTCGTTTGTTTGGCCAGAGCGAAACGTAACAAAACTCCCACAACATAACATGTTGAATATGCACTTTCAATTCCTCCATTTTAGGAGAAGGAGTTAACAGATTAAATTATGATGCCTTGAGATTCAATACGGAAATAAAAATGACCCATAAAACCACTCTTTAATAAGGTAATCTCTATTCGTATGTAAAACATTGAAAATTTTAAATGTGTTGTTCCAACGTGCTTTTAAAAAAACAAAAATAATCAATGTCTCAACCCAATAGAAATAATGATGAATAAATATTCGATTTATATTGTAAATCAACAATAAATTATGACCACATAAACTTATAATTGAATCATAACAAGAAAAGTAAATTAATCGGACTCTACTTAAAAGCATTTAGAACAGGGCTTCTCAAATTGACCCAGTGAAAAGGAATAAGGACTTGGCATAAAATAGCCTACAAGAGTTGATATGCCATAAAAGCTACCAACCAAATTCATGGTAACAGATTTTTGATGAATGAAATGAAAATTAAATTTAAGATAACGAGAAATCCATCACTGACCGAAGAGATTCTCATCTTCACCAGTTAAGATAGTTTCAGTATTGCAAGGTATTTGTTGGTGTGGAAGTTATGGGATTCAATATTCCATTTGTAATAAATTTGCCGTTTTGTAAAAAAAAAAAAAAATGACATTGAAACCAAAAACATTTTAAAAAAAAAATCAATCCTCTAATCATGGCATCCAGTGAGACTAAATTATTATTGTAATTTAAAATTAATTTTATTTGGGGTGAGTGAAAATTAAATTTGGTTACAAAGGGTGCATCAAGTAAAATGTTTGAAAAGTACTGATTTAAAATACGTAACCACGACTTTCTCGACAAGGAACTATTAAATGGTTTGGTTTGGTTTGGTGGGTTTTATGGCATATCAACCTTTGTAGGTTATTTAACGCCAAATCAATTTAGTATGTAAATAATCTGTTCTATTTAAAACAATTCAGTTTAGCATAAGTACACAGTTTAATCGTCAAAGACATTTCTATTTCAAACTATTCAAGCAGTTATATGTAACAATTCAGTTAAGTGTAAATACAGTTTTAATGTCGAAAAACAGTTCTATTTGAAATAATTCAGTTAAGCATAAGCACGCAGTTTAAAAGTAAGTACGGTTTAATTGTCAAAATCATTTCTATTTCAAGCTATTCAGTTTAGTCAAACAATTCAGTTTTATCATAAGTATGCTGTTAGTTCTATTTAACTCATAGATAGGGCCCTATCAGGTGCTACCACTCCGGGCCAGAGTGGACCTGGGAGCGATGGCAATGAAGGGGTACTCCGTATTCCCCAAAGCTCCAGCACTGCTGGAACCTCACCATCAGATTGTTTAGTGTCATAACCAGGACACTCGTTAGGGGGAGTCTTACCCCTCTGCAGAGGTGCAGTCGGTGTATTCTACAGCCCCAGCCGACTGGGCAAGGAACTATTAAAAAGATTTTCGAAAAATTTTTTAAAATGCTACAATATCCAATTTATCATATATCGAATGCTTAAAAAAGTCTGTATGATCCTGCCAATTGTAAACATAAAAAGAAAAGATTAAATAAAGCCGATCCTAATAAATACTTCACTTTTTCCACTACATAACAACAAATATAATAGATAATAATTTAAAGAACCTAGATATTCACACAGCCCAAACTATGTCCACCCCTACAGAAGACATAATTAATCAACCGAAAAATGAAAATAAAAACACATCTGAAGCAGAAATATACATAATCCTATGTACAATGTGCAAAAAGGTTTATGCTGGTGAAACACATTGACGTATAAAAAAAACACATTTGCGAACACAAAAGAGCGATAGCAATGCGAGATAATCTAAATGTCCTAAACACACATATTTACGATAAAGAACATTCTTTAGAAAAATTCAAAGGATATTATTTCATCATGATAAATGAACCAGAAAAAATAATCGAATTAGCATTTGAAAATCATATATCAAAGACCAGATTTCTAGAACTAAAACAAAATGAAGTTGCTCTAAATAGATAATTTAATGATATTAGATATTTAACTTTATTGATATATCCAAATATATTTTATAGCAACTAGCGTATTAGTTCTAAGCTTTTTCGGGTTTTTTTAAAACTTTATCTGCATCGTCATGTACACAAAGCACAATAAATAAAGAATATCAAATAGACGGAATAAAAACATAAATTTAAAAAATGCTAAGTTGAAGAAATTACAGCCACGAAATACGTATGTCTTTAAAATTCTTCATATCACAACATACACACATAACGTTAAGACACATTTGCATTTGTCAAAAAGAACAAGACTATCATAATCATTTTCAGCGTTTCATAACCGTTTCAGTGGCGTTTGTAAATGTTTGTACGATGAAGAGTGAAATGTTACACATGAAATAAAACAATTGTAGCTCCAAGTTCAGGTTTTCAACTACTATTTTAATATCTATCTGTCTCATTCTGTTGATATCTATCACTTTATCCTATTCTGTTCACATCTATCTATCTATCTATCTATTATAGTCCCTTCATTATTTACCTATCTATCTATCTGGCCCGATCGTCTGTGGCGGCAAATTATATCGATTGCATCTCTGCAGAAGAGTAAGACTCCCCCAATATAAATCTAAACAATCTGATGGTGAGGCTTCGGTAATGCCGGAGTTTTGAGAAAAGCGGAGTACCCTTTTATTGCGATTGCTCCCAGGTCCAATCTGGCTTGGAGTGAAAGGTGCTGATCTATGGGTCAAATAGAACTAAATTGTGTACTTACGCTGAACTGAATTTTTTTTTTAATAGAATTGTTTTTGACATTTAAACTGTGCACGTGGAGCCTTCAATAAGTTTCCAGACTTTTTTTGTACAGGCATTTAAAATTGGCATAGACTCTTGACAATTCAGAATGTTATTGCTATGCATCTTATGAAATAACTGACCAATTTTTATGATTTCAGGTTTAAATGAACAGCTACAGCAGGAATTGAAATACACCATACTAAACTCTGATTGTCACAGCTGGTGAATTTCAAAAATGCAATGAGAACATTTAGAAGAACGATATGCAATAAAATTGTGTTTTAAAATTGGAAAAAATGCCACAGAAACGTATGGAATGCTTCGGACTGCTTTTCGACCATCTTGCATAAATCAAGAATCAGTTTTTAAGTGGCATAAGAGATTCAAGGAAGGCAGGGAGTCTGTGAGGGATGATGAGAGTTTTGGGAGGAGTAAGGAAGTCAATACACCAGAGATGATTGGCCAAAAGGTTAGGCTTAGGGTACTATGTTGAGGTTATAAGGGAGTTCAGAAAGAATTCCTTGGGAAGAGGCCAGCACTCTTCGAATCGGGTCAGTGGCATTTCCACCAGGACAATGCACTAGTCCACAACTCCATCCTTGTCACAGACTATTTGACCATATTGGGCGTCAAAACAGTTCCTCAGACTCCCTATAGTCCAGACCTTGCTCCCTGTGACTTTTGCTTATTCTCTAAGCTCAGAGGCTGTCGTTATAAGACAATTGAGTAGATGAAAGAGGCTGTGACGAAGGTCATTGACACGCTCACACAAGAGGACTTCAATGGGACCTTCCAGAAGAAGCTGTTGGAACGGTACAACAAGTGCATTGCAAGCGGAGGAGATTACTTCGAAGGGGACTAGAGTTTCATGTGTGTTCTATCAATAAATAAAAGTGCTCATACGAAAAATGTCTGGAAACTTATTTAATGATCCTCGCACTTATGCTAAACAGAATTATTTGAAATAGAACTGTTTATATGTATAAACATGGATTTGGTATTAAATAACCTACAATAGTTGATATATCATAAAACCAAATCAAACTAAACCAAATCTATCTATCTATCTATCTATCTATCTATCTATCTATCTATCTATCTATCTATCTAAGTCTTTACATTATCTATCTATCTATCTATCTATCTATCTAAGTCTTTACATTATCTATCTATCTATCTATCTAAGTCTTTACATTATCTATCTATCTATCTATCTATCTATCTATCTAAGTCTTTACATTATCTATCTATCTATCTATCTATCTATCTATCTCATAATGTGTAAATAATAGAGCAGATTGAGCTCTTTAGCCTTCGAAAGGCAACTAGTCCAGGAGAAGGAAAAACTCACACAATCTTTTTATAAGTCAATTTTCTTCTAAACCAAGGATACCAGGATTTTATTATTTTAGTGGAACATTACATATTAAAAACGGATATTATTGGTTTTTATTTATTACCACACTCAAAAGTAAACTCTGAAATAAAGAACACATTTCACAGTCCATCACTAATCCATCATTTCTTTATTAATGATAAGTAAAATTCATTTGCTAAGCTTAGCTAAGTTTGGCACAAGGCTAGGAGCATGGAACACCCAGTGAGAATCAAACTCTCAATACCCTGTTATTTTCGCTGACTAACCCTTACAGCACTCAAAACGTCCTGTCATTAATGAGTATGTATTTACCCGACCCTTCCTCCACAGACAGGATGTGACAAACGGACAATTTCTAAGGGGAGTAGTTTGAAGTCAGAGTTTTCCTTCTCCTAGACTGGTTGCCTAATCAAGGCCAAAGAATTCTGTCTTCTCTACTATTTACCCATAGTAAGGGAGGGTAACAGATAGATCCATGACTTTTCCGAGGGCATTAGCGCAAAGTGAAATACAAACAGCTTCATTTAAACCAAAATCACCGATTCAATAAATATTAGGTCAAGCGAACGCGTGCATGGGTACATATTCAGAACTGTACATCCATCCATTTTTTTTTGTTCATTATCTATCTATCTATCTATCTCAGTCCATATCTAACTATCTATCTATCTATCTCAGCCCAGTAGCCTGAGTCTGAAGAATACGCCTAATGCATATCAACAGAGCGGTAATACCCCTCCTAACGAGTCCTGGGTATAATACTAAAGCATTTGATGGTGAGGCTCCAGTCCTTGAGCTTTGAGGAAAGAGAAATACATTTTCAAGGTCATTACTCTCAGGTCCACTCTGATTGCAGTTGTAGTAACTGTTATGGTCTCATCTATGGGTCAAATAGAACTGGTTAATCATTTACTAAACTTAAAATCATTTAAAAGTGTGCAACCAAATAATTAATATCAAATTGAATCATTAGTATTTACATAGCAATGCTTGCAACCATTTTATTGTTTGCCTACGAATGATTGATGGTAAATGGAATCATATAACATCTCAATACTTGGAACAATTTAACTGTGCGCAAACGAATGAATGATGTTGAATAAAATTATTTGTTTTAGATTCTAATACTTGAAACCACTTAACTGTGTGCAAACAAATAAGATTTGGCTCGTATTAAAATGTTACTTAAAAACTATTCATTTACAAATCTTATATATAACCAGATCTATCTATCTATGGCATTCAATTTACGATAACCGTTATTTATATCTATTTATTATTGGGATTTCTTTAATGACCATTTTGATCTTTACATTTACCGACATTGTGATTTCAGATTGGTACACAATCTGCGAACAAACAAAAGTGATAAAAAGAATGCATTATTAGAAATCTAACTTCAGCAGTGGTCGTGTTTGTTGGCAGGCCACTTTAACGTTACAAATTTATGCAACCACACGCCTACAAAATTATTAGAAAAGAAAAGTAAAGAAAAGAAAAACAAAACACTAAAACTGTTTTCACTGACACCAAGTTAGATAGAGTTCAACCGTCATGTCAACAGCTTTTTTTATTTCAAATAATATCAGCGTTCAACACCTTAAATAAATAACTATGAGGGGACAACAAGAAAAAAGACAAAAATAAGCAGAGAGAAGAGAATTGATTCGAATTACAGTGTCACCTGTTTCGTACTAGAACAAACCCAACATTAATACACACGTCGATTTTGGTTTTAGATTCACATTACGTTGTCTCGCCTTACGTTTTCGTTCATTATCTTAACGTGACCTCTATTACCTACACGACGAGTACAGGTAAAAAAAAATATAGATAAATAATATAGATAAAAAGCATTATACTGGAGCTCGCGTGGCTGAATGTCTATCTCAGTCGCTAAGACCCGGAGAGAAGTTAAAGCAATGTTTCAACATCATCATCATCATCATCATCATCATGTTGTGTCACTAGCACAGGTTTCCCAAAATCTTTCTCTCGCCATTCGTCTCTATCGTCTGTCGCTTCCGATAGGTCTTCTAGACAACATCCTGTGTCCGTACAGACCTGTTGTATATAAGTTCTAGCTGGTCGTTCAACACTAGCTAATCCGTGTGAAGGGGTTCATTGGAGAACGTCGATTATGAGTTGGTCCTTATTTCTCCAGGAGTGTCCCGCATGTTTAATTTGGATGGTTTTTGAGATGGGAGGTAGGTGGCCGTACAGCTGTTGTTTTTTGAGATGTTGCTTCAAGGATTTGACCTTCGTGTCCAATGTTAGCAATTCGAGAATCATTTTACGGTAACTACTACAGACGTGAGAAGCACGATAACATTGTTGGATAGGGCAAATTTTCAGCTAAAAATCTTTTTCGTTGACATACTTAGTGTAACGATTGTTTATATACCGTAAACAAAGGAATCTGAACATTAAATTGAGAGAAAAACAAAATTAAAATCTAAACTTAGAAATTAAAGCTTTTCCAAATCTAATTTTAACACACTTCTTTCCTCTTCTTTTTTTTCTTTTTTTGGAACGTAAATACAATTCCGGTTTTATATTCCGTACTTCCTATGCATTACCACGTCATCCCACTAGTCCAGTCGTTTGGGTCTTTAGAATACAGTGACGGCATCTCTACGGAGAGGTAAGACTCCTCCGCCCACAAAACGAGTGTTCTGGATACGATACTAAACAATCTGTTTACACGTCTAAAATGATTGTGAACTTTATAATTACTGTGATTCTAAAAATATTGATATTGAAGCCAATTATGAAGTGTTTGACAACATAAAATGATTCAAAAGGTGAATAATTGTTCTGTATGACTTCATCAACACCAAACCAATTTTTTTATCAATGAAATAAGAAAACTATCTTGGATTTCAATGTTCGCAAACAGAGTCTGTTGGGTCTGTGGAATATATTGACTGCATCTCTGCTGAGGAGTCAGACCCCCTCTCAATGAGTGTCCTGGATATGACACTAAACCATCTGATGGTGAGGCTCCATTCTTGGGGCGTTGTGAAATGTGGGGTAAACCCTTCATTGTCATTGCTCCCAGGTCCACTCTGATTTAGAGAAGTAGCACCTGTTAGGGTCCCAGTTTGGGTTAAATAGAACTGTTTTATCGTTTAACCGTAGACCAACAAATAACAGATGTTGAATTGAATTGTTAGTGTTACATAGCAATACTTGAAACCATTTAACTGTGTGCAAATAAATGAATAACAGCAGAACAGAAATATTAGTGTTCATTTGCTTTCAGGTTCAAAGGAACAGCTACAGGAGCAATTGGAATACACCCTACTAAACCCTGATTGCCACAGCTGGTGAATTTCAAAAATGTAATCTGGACGTGAGGACACTTTAGAAGAACGATATGCAATAAAATTCTGTTTTAAAATTGGAAAAAATGTCACAGACACATATGGAATGCTTCAGACTATTTTCCGACCATCTTGCATAAATCGAGCATCAGTTTTTGAGTGGCATAAGAGATTCAAGGAAGGTAGGGAGTCTGTGAGGGATGATGAGAGGTGTGGCAGGAGTAAGGAAGTCAATGCACCAGAGTTGATTGGCCAAAGGGTTAGGCTTAGGGTTACTATGTTGAGGTTTTAAGGGAGTTCAGGAAGAGATTCCTTGGGAAGAGGCCAGCACTCTTTAAATCGGATCAGTGGCATTTCCACCAGGACAATGCACTAGTCCACAACTCCATTGTTGTCACAGACTATTTGACCAAGATGGGCATCAAGACAGTTCCTCAGTCTCTCTATAGTCCAGACCTTGCTCCCTGTAACTTCTGCTTATTCCCTAAACTCAGAGGCTGTCGTTATGAGACAATTGAGTAGATGAAAGAGGCTGTGACGAAGGTCATTGATACGCTCACACAAGAGGACTTCCATGGGGCCTTGTAAAAGTTGTTGAAACGGTAAAACAAGTGCATTGCAGCTCGAGGAGATTACTTCGAAGGGGACTAGAGTTTCATGTGTGTTCTATCAATAAAAGTGCCCATACGAAAAAAGTCTGGAAACTTATTTAATTGATCCTCGTATATACAAGACTTCACATTGAATAATCTAAAAAAGTTGATAAGACATAAAAACCAACCAACCAACTTCATCCCACTTGCAGAAAATATATGGTTGCCTGATGATACCGAAAAAGTGAACCCTTAATATCAATATATGGCTTTGATTTCTATTACAATGCCTCTGTGTGTTTTCCCGGGTATTGAGCAATCTCACAATAGATAATTCAACCTCAAAACAAAGTACACGCATTAAATAAATGTTTGAATCTTTCATGTAGTGTAGAGTTCGAATAACCGTTAAACAACCGGAAAGATAACGTAGGTCAACTACGTTTAATTGATAGATAAAGACCTTTAAGGGCAGTCGAAAGCTCAGCTGTCATTAGAGGATTTTAAATTCATATGACAAAAATTCTAAAAGTTAGACGTTAGATTTCAACTTTAAATGAGTTTAATCAGGGCTGTTGAAAGGTCCAGATCTAATTTCCACCAATGTCCCAATGGTTGACTTCCCAGCTTTTTGTACGAGTCGGTTATGTAATTGAAAAGACGTCTCAATGAATAAAGTTATATGTGCACGCAAGAAAAGAACTCTTCGTATTTGTTATTCATCCCAGCAAAGAGAATAGAGCAGGTAATAAAGAAAATAGAATAATGAGGTGAAGAGGAAAACTGACCCAGGCCGAAGAAGAACAAGATAGCTATACAACACAAGAAAAAAGACTTCGAATTTTTTATTCGTTCAAGCGAAAAGAAAAGAGCCAACGGTTAAGAACACATAACAGCGTGGAGTGATGAAAAATTGAAAAGTGAATACCGGCCGAAAAAGACAAGAAGAACAAAATGGGTGATACAACACACGTTGACTGAAACAACATATTGGTAAGTCGAAATGACCATCTTATTTTAGATAAAGAACTACAGACACAGTATCCACTCTATAATTTTTATACCCTTAGTATGAACCTAAACTGCATCTGATGGTGAGGAGGATCCAGTTCTGGAGATCTTGGGAATGTGAAGTATCCCTTTTTTGACGTTACTCCCAGTTCAACTCTTATCCGAAGTGGTAGTACCAGTGAGAGTCCCACGTATGGGTCAAAATTTATTCACATTCGATGAGACTGTGCAAAGAACGTTATTCCCTAACGTCTAGGCATAGAATAACTCTAGACAGGTGTGACAATACCCCCTCGGCTTCTCGTTACATCAACTTCTTCAAACCATTTCACTTCTTGGCCGGTGATCATCTAGTGGTTCCGATAGGGGTATCGCACATTTCTTTACGGCACAGAAATACAATCAAGTGAATGGGAGAAAAAGAACAAACGAACAATATGCTTGGGTTATCTCAAATGTAAGAAGGTTGATTCTGTGACACTGTGCATTCCTTTGTGCATATGTTGACTAACGCTAGCGTGGATTTCTTACGAAATTTTTACAAAGCTACTCGGAATACCAACCCCTCTTGACCTGTCTTCCGTCACTGTTGCTGGACTCTATCTCATGCGACTGGTCTCTCAGATGTCCGGTGTCGACTGGCCACTCGCGTCACCCTTCGCCAACTGACTTCTGTGGGTTCCTTTGTCCAACTCTCTATTCGCGTTCTCTTCCTACTACCGCTCGCGTCGAGATCTCGAGTCCAAACCCTTTGTCTGGTTTCGCGCCAAAACAGACAAAGGAATCGTCTGCTTGGCGGACCACCTACATAGTATCACAGAGTTAATATGTCGTTAAAATCAAACAGTCTACAAGGGTCATTCAATAATTAAGCGAACTTTTGCGTAAGGAGTTGGCAATAAGACGCTCTGTTTTCAGTCATACTTTTCTCAAGGAAATCATTAATGATGGGTTCATTAATTCCCCAGGAACACTGTCAGTATAACTTCCTTTACTGACCACTGTGATCAGAACTTTTTCTTTTTCGGAGAGTCAGTATGTTTCCACTCCATAGACTGTTTTTTCGACTCAGGCTCGTAGAGGCAAACTCATGTTTAGCCCGTTGGAAAACATTTTTTATAACGTTTCTCCGAACACATCATACATTCCTCTGTAAATTACACATGGTTTACACTTCTCAGCCACCAAATATTTGATGACAGGCCTCTGTTTCGACCTTTTCTTTGTTTGATTTTCCACCTTTTTGAATAGCCGCAATACAAATATTTTTGCAAGATTAAAATAAATTTTGAAACAAACCAATTCCATATAATGCAGAGTTTACATTTAGGAAAAATGTTTTAAAAAATTATTTTCTTTTTTTATAAGTTTTTCAATTCCACTTCTTTATTGGATGATTCTTATATCTCTATATTATAATATCTATATATTATGATATATGTGTTATTATAATATGTCTATATTATGATATCTATATATTATAATATGTATATATTATAATATATGTATTATTATAATATGTATATATTATGATATCTATATATTATAACGAGGAGCAACGAGAGACGACGGGAGAACCAAACGGGCAACATTGCTACACTAGACGGAGCCTCTCTGAAACTAGTAGACAAATTCACCTACCTAGGAAGTAGCGTCTCATCAACCGAAAAAGACATCGACACACGACTGACGAAGGCATGGACAGCTATCGATAGGCTCTCGATCATATGGAAGTCGGACCTAACCGATAAAATGAAACGCAGTTTCTTCCAGGCAGCGGTTGTGTCGATACTGCTATATGGATGCACCACATGGACGCTAACTAAGCGGCTGGAGAGGAAACTAGACGGAAATTACACAAGAATGTTGAGAGCAGTATTAAACAAGTCCTGGCGACAACACCCCACGAGACACCAACAATACGGACACTTGCCCCCCATCACGAAAACTATACAAGTTAGACGAACCAGACACGCGGGACACTGCTGGAGAAGCAAGGACGAGCTCATAAGCGATGTACTCCTGTGGACCCCCACATATGGACGTTCAAAAGTACGACGACCAGCATGAACTTACATACAGCAACTATGTGAGGATATGGGATGTAGCCCTGAAGACCTGCCGGAGGCGATGAATGATAGGGAGAAGTGGCGAGAGAGGGTCAGGGATATCCGTGCTGGCGGCGCGACATGATGATGATGATGATATTATAACATCTGTATAATTATAATATGTATATATTATGATGTCTATATATTATAATAACTATATATTATAATATATGTATTATTATAACATGTCTATATTATAATATCTATATATTATGATACGTAGGCGACATTACTATTTGTTGATTTTACCAAGGCCTTCGATTCCATTCACAGAGGGAAGATGGAACAAATACTACTAGCATACGGCCTACCAGAAGTAACCGTAGCAGCAATAATGATTCTCTACAGAAACACCAAAGTGAAAGTGCGTTCACCGGATGGAGACACATATTACTTCAACATTGTAGCAGAAGTACTACAAGGGGACACGCTTGCCCCATACCTCTTTATCATCTGTCTAGACTACGTACTTAGGACATCGATCGATAACATTAGGGAAAACGGCTTTGAGCTGACAAAGAAAAGAAGCAGAAGGTACCCCGCAAAAACAATTACCGACTACGCCGACTACGCCGACGACATAGCGCTACTGGCCAATACACCCAACCAAGCCGAAACACTACAGCATAGTTTGGAACGAGCCGCTGCAGGCATTGGACTCCATGTTAATGCACACAAAACTGAATTTATGTGCTTTAATCAGAAAGGCGACATCTCCACACTAGACGGAACCTCCCTGAAACTGGTTGACAAATTCACCTACCTAGGAAGCAGCGTCTCATCAACCGAAAAGGACATCGACACACGGCTAACGAAGGCATGGACAGCTATCGATAGGCTTTCGATCATATGGAAATCAAACCTGACCGATAAAATGAAACGCAGTTTCTTCCAGGCTGCGATCGTGTCGATACTGCTGTATGGATGCACTACTTGGACGCTGACTAAACGGTTGGAGAAGAAGCTTGACGGCAATTATACAAGAATGTTGCGAGCAATATTGAACATGTCCTGGCAGCAACACCCCACACGGCGCCAACTGTACGGCCACCTACCACCTATCACGAAAACTATACAAGCTAGACGAACCAGACATGCCGGACACTGCTGGAGAAGCAAAGACGAGATCGTAAGTGATGTGCTCCTGTGGACCCCCGCATATGGCCAATCAAAAGCAGGACGACCAGCTCGAACATTCATACAGCAGCTATGTGATGATACGGGATGTAACCCCGAAGACCTGCCGAAGGCGATGAATGATAGGGAGACGTGGAGAGAGAGGGTTGGGCATATCCGTGCTAGCCGCACGTCATGATGATGATGATGATATATTATAATATATGTATTATTATAATATGTATCTAGAATGATATCTATATATCATAATATCTGTATAATGATAATATGCATATATTATAATATATATATATATATTATAATATCTATATTATTATTATATGTATATATTATGATATCTATATATTATAATATCTGTATTATTATAAAATGAATATATTAAAATATCTATATTAATATATATATATATTATGATATCTATATATTATATTATGAATATATTATAATATCTTTATTATTATAATATGTATATACTATGATATTATGATATGCATCTGATGATAAACTACTCCTCATAGAACAATTCAGCTCTAACATATACCACTTTAAGATACAAAATTCTCATCATGTCACCTCAGACAATATCCCGAAGATGATAGAAACAAACGAAGATAAACTTTGCTTAAATTCTTTTTAGAATATCCGGACTATTGACCTCATCTTTATTGTTACAATCACAACGTTTCGGCCGATATGTCCCTCGGCCTTCTTGAGGTATTTCATGTCGAACTCAGGAGTCTGCACAGAATTCTGAACCGAACCCTTTATTTGAACCACAGGGGTAGATTGATCCGATTCTGTTAATCATGACCGGATACAAGTGTCAAGTTCGACATGAAACACCTGAAGAAGGCCGAGGGACATATCGTCCGAAACGTCGTAGTTATAACAATAAAGATGAAGTCAATAGTCCGAATATTCTTAGTAACGAAGATAAAATTTCTGCAAACAGTGATCCCAAATGGCTTCAACATCGTACTAAACCATCCTGAAAAAAAAAAAACAGTTTGAAATAAAGTGAACAGATAGGTCTCCACATTTAATATTTAACTAACTACGACTAATTTGTTTTTAAAAAAAAGTCTGGCCACATCCCAGGGATTGCATCTACATGTAGCCTTTAGCATCATAAAAACGGTCAATTCAAAACATGCTAAAAATAATCCCGTTTAAAGAATGGATATGTTATGTTACTGGTTCATTTTGCGTCGCCTTTTTTTGTGGCATGTCATCTCAAAAACCTCTTCCAAACGTCTTCTGGCTATGATATATATATATATATATATATATATATATATATATATATATATATATATATATATATATAGTCATGCTGATAGCACGGATTCTCTTCACTCTCTATCTATCTATCTATCTATCTATCTATCGTCTCTTGGCTAGTTCTCTTGACGGCATACAGTGTCCACACAGCGCTGATGAATATCTTCACCAGTCGGCCAATACTGGTGTGTCCATGTTTGGGATCCAACAGATGTTCACTAATGAATTAGTCTCTGGTTCCCAGCTGTATCCACCATGTCATGTTTGTCTTAATTTGATAGTTAAGATAGGAGGCAAGTGATCATACAGCTGCAGTTTTGTGGACAGTTGCTTCTAGTATTTGTTCAAAACACCATCCAGTATCCTTCAATATATATATATATAAGATGACTAAAACTAATAAGACAAATATAAATATGTCTTTTGTATTATTTATTTTTTAATTGTTCTCAAATAATTCCGACCTTAAGTCAGCGTCAAGATAAAAGTTTTTTGCGGAAAAAATATCTTTTAGATAGTTCTGGAGAAAAGTCTTTAAAAGAATTTGTATGCTTTTAGTGAAGTGTGTTATCCAAGTATCTTCAACTGACCTTTATATATCTGTTGTCAGAACATCTGGCAAATAAGCTATTTACTTGGGAGGTATATTTTAAACCTAAGAGGGGTGTGTTCCAAATTAGCCTTGAATGCTAAGTCTGTTTATTTGTTCATTTACGTGTTTATGTGTCACTCTAAATATGTCCGTTTCTTTTTCAAAGCAGCACCATTCAAATTTATGTTAATAGCGACTCAGGTATCAGCTATTACGTATGCCTATATTTTGTTTATTATTCTTTGTCATTCTTTCGTGTATAATAGTTTTGTTGCTGCTGCTGCTGCTGCTGCCTTACCAGGGGAGGTAGTTAAGAGGAAGTGGTTGCACTCAACTATTTTTTCTGTCAATCAGCGTGGTATATCCGTGATTAAAAGTGTGTGTGTGTGTATGTGTGTTGAAAGGTTTCCAAAAAATGCTAATTTCCAGTGAGACATCCATTAAAAAAAGCTTGTTGGGAACTTTTTCACTCCCCTGATGAATAAATTTAGGTGAGTTGGTATTTATACAATTCCTTTACCTTAGGTAAGATATTACACAATTTTAATTTTCAAGCGAAGTACAGCTGGTTTGAATTCAGAGTTTTCCAAGAACGGTTGCCTAACCAAGGCTAAAGATTAAAATCTGCCCGACTTTTTTCCTATAGCTAGTGAGAGAAAAGATGTTTTCAGGTTTTTCTCAAGAGAATTAGCTCGAAATGAAACGCAAATAACCTTGTCCAGGATTTTAACTCGAGACACCGATCTAATTTTCCTCTGACGATAACCGTTACACTTACCACGCTCAAGTGATGTCCATAACAAAAGTGATGTCCGCAACAAAAGAGAATATAATACATTGTTCTTTTTTATCAATTCTAATTAAATTTTGATGTTTTCCTGTTCTTATACAGTTCGCATAATCGAGGCTAAAGAATTCAGCTGTCTAACTATTTACCAATAGTTGGTCGGAGAGAACAGATGGATTCATGCCTTTTCCGTGTAAGTGAATTGGTGCATACATGTGTGTATGTGTGTGTGTGTGTGTGAGAGAGAGAGAGAGAGAGAGAGAGAGATTTGCGAATGTTTGTTAATGGTGGTTTTGCGACAAATCTGGTTGATACTTTACAAGGAATTCTCTCACCTCTTTTAAATTCATTCCAGTGTTTTTTTTCAGTTTTGGTCTTTTTCGGCATTTCTTCAGAATATTTCGAAAGTTTTTAACAGTTTATAAAGAATCACAAAATCACCATGAAGTCTTGTTAATAGCATAGATTCCCTAAGATTCTCTCTCGTCATCTATTCCTATCGGCCATTGCTGTTAGCAAGTTTTCTAAACGGTAGCCAGTGTCCGTAGAGAGCTATAGAATGTAAGACATTGTTAGTCTGCCAACTCTGGTATGTCCATGTGTAGGAGTCCATTGGAGAACGCGACCTCTGAGTTCGTTGTTACTTCTCCAGCTATGTCTTGCAAGTTTTGTTCATCTTATAGTTTGTGTGACGGGGTGGGGTAAATGGCCATACAGCTGTTGTTTTGAAGGTTGATACTTCCAGGATCAATTCAAAACAGCAGGTAGCATCGTATAGTTCCCATGTAGATTTTTTCAGACATTTCCTTTGAATACAGGTGCTGCAGCCACACAATAGTACTGACACGGCTACAGTTTGAAGAATCCCCGTTTTATTTCATCAGAGAGATCAAATTTCCAAATATTCGATAACCTATTTACAGTAGTCCATTCTTTACTTATGTGCATGTTGACATCGCTTTCGGTAGATGAGATATTGCTACCGAGATGTACGTTTTCTTTTTAAGTAGAGTAATTATATTGTGAATTGAATTACCATGACCAGAAAATCCGGCGAACACTTACGCACGACATACAGAAACACTGGACAGCTTTTTCGACCTTATTAGGTCTCATCAGCTGTGTATACTGTGATCTCCACCACTGGATATCGAACCAGTGACGACAGATTGCAGAGCTGAAAACTCTACCACTGAGCCACCAACCCATAATGCCAAGTGAAGCTGATTTAACTAGTCATGGTAATTGCACGGCCAATTCGCCTGAATATGTCTTGCAAGTTGAATCCGTACGATTTACGGAGAACACGGTCACCTCCAGGGCCACGTCTTCCCAAGAGGATTGAAAATACTCATCTGAGTAATTATTATGACAAGGGCATTGACATAGATGTACGTTTGCTTTTTTAAGTAGAGGAATTATATTGAGAATTGAATTGGTAATTCAATTCACAATTGCTACCGAGGTATATGAACTGGTCTACTAATTTCAGAGACTTGCTATTTAATGATGAGAGGGCACCATCTTATTTTACTTGTTAATGATACAATTTTTGTAATTATGAACATTCGTATCTCTCTATAAAGTAAGTAAAGTTGGCGACCTTAGTCGAGGGTGACCCGAAGGTTCCCTTTTTGATAGCTACTACACCAAGGTATAGGGGAGGGCGCTACTCCATTCCTTGGATTGCTCAACTTTACCCTTGATCCGAACCTTATACTGCTGAGTGTTAAGCAAGGAGGCATCAAGTGCTATTTTTTGAGCCTTTGGTATGACTCGACCTGGGATTTAACCAAGGTCTCCCGGGCCATTGGCGAACACTCTAACCATCATGCCAATGTCCGGTTATCTACACCTTGGTGTAAAAGCTATCGAAAAGGAAGCCTTCAGGTCACCCTCGACTGCGGTCGCCAAGTTTACTTAATCTTTCTATAATCTGTGTTATATATTCCGTTATCAGTATATTGAAAACAACCTACCGAACTAATACGCTGCCCCATCAGCTGGGACTGCAGAATATACCCACTGCATCTCTACAGAAGGGAAAGACACCCCAACTTGATATGACACTACGTAATCTGATGGTGAGGCTTCAGTAATTTTGAAGCTTTGGAGAATGCAGAGTACTCCTTTATTGCCATCACTCCCAGGTCCACTCTGGCCTGGTGTGGTAGCACCGGATAGGGTCCTATCTGTGGGTCGAATAAAACTAAACTGTGTACTTATGCTAAGCTGAATAACTTGAAATAGGACTGTTTTGACATTTAAACAGCGTACTTATGCTAAACTGAATTGCTTGAAATTTAATTCAGCGTGAAAAAGGTTGATACAAAAAAACCGACCAACCAACTAACTAAAATGCCCTTGAAAAAGGCATGAAACCATCTTTTCTCCACATCCTCAGCTATTGGTCAATAGTTTGGTTTGGTTTTGGCTTATGTCATATCTAGCGTTGTGGGTTATTTAATGCCAAATAGTGTTTTTTCATTTATATTGAATATTTGCTTTGTGAACAGATTTTGAAGAAACACAGTGAGGTGAGCAAACAGTTTTTTTTTCTAATAATTCAATTTATTATGAGTCGAAGCTAAATGGTTCCAAGTATTGCTATGTATCACTAACAATTCAATTAAACATCAGTCATTCGTTTACATACAATTAAATGATCAACAGTCTATTTCAAACAATTCAGTCTAGCACAAGTCATTCGTTTGCGCATAGATTAAATATCAAACAGTTCTATTTGACCCATAGATAGGACCCTATCAAGTGCAACTACTCCGGACTCCAGTGGACTCGGTAGCAACGGCAATGAATAGGTACTCCGCATTCCCCAAAGCTCCAGCATTACTGGATCCCCACCATCAGATTGGTTAATGTCATATCCGGGACAGTCGTTGGTAGTGTGGTCTTACCACTCTGCAGAGATGCAGTCGGTGTATTCTACAGCCCCGGCCGAAAGGGCTGAGAATAAATGACAGCGCAAACTGAGTTCCTTCGTTTTGGTTAGGCAACCCGTCAAGGAAAATAAAAATTGAATTTTCACCAGCGTTACCCCAGTTATAAATTGACCTTGATTCATGTACATTATAGAGTGATTCTTGTTAGTGCCACCGGGTTAAACTTTTATAATGACAGCGTGGTCCGACGCATGCACTTTCTGGTTGCTTTTTAGTGTATTGTAATGTATTTTCTTCTGAGCAAAATTGTTCAACCGAAAGTTGAATTACAAAAGAAAAAACGAAATACTGACAATCAGTTCTTAGCGAACGTGGGTGGATCCCCCCAACAAAAAATATCAACTCATTAATATCTAGGAGGATGTGGGGAGAGTGCAGTGATTATTTCCCTCGTATATTTTATTCATTCGTTTTTTATTTTATTTTATTTTTATCAAAGGCTATGAAACGGTCAGTGTTTGTTTACGGGAGGCACACGCCCAAGTAATCAGCATAAAAAGGAGATTGTTTCAATCCCTTTGCACCAAATCGTTTCATGTGTAATCATTTACAGAAACTTAGTGGTCAAAGCGGTTTACACACACACGCTCGCGCACGCACACACACACACACACACACACACACACACATATATATATATATATATATATGTATGTGTGTGTGTGTGTGTGTGTGTGTGTGATTCCTATTTTTTCTTGTTTATTTATTTATTAAAGATCTTATCAACAAAGATCCAATTTTAATCGCGTTCTCTACTTTATTTATACAATGTTTTAGTTTGTTTTGCTTTGCTTACCTCGATTATGTGTGCAGAACACACGCACACACACACACACCCTTTCTCTCTCTCTCTCTATATATATATATATATATATATATAGTAGTTTACGAAGCTTTTTGCATCAATGTTGCCCAAGGCCGAATGAATGGAGCACCTAATGAGACTCGAACTCACTCGTGAGGGTTTAATAATCTAGCTTACAAAACATTACACCAACAGAGGAGTATATATATATATATATATATATATATATATATATATATATATATATATATATATCGGAAGCAACGTCGAATCAAACGAAAAGGACATCGAAACGAGGCTAACGAAAGCATGGACAGCCACCAATAGGCTATCGATTATATGGAAATCAGACCTAACCGATAAAATGAAACGCAGTTTCTTCCAGGCAGCGGTCACATCGATACTGCTATATGGATGCACTACATGGACGCTAACAAAACGGCTGGAGAAGAAACTAGATGGCAATTACACAACAATGCTGCGTGCAATCCTGAACAAGTCCTGGCAGCAACACCCCACAAGACACCAACTGTACGGCCACCTGCCCCCTATCACGAAAACTATTCAAGTTAGACGAACCAGACATGCAGGACACTGCTGGAGAAGCAGAGATGAACTCATAAGAGATGTACTCTTATGGGTCCCTACACATGGCCGCGCAAAAGCAGGGCGACCAGCTCGAACATACATTCAGCAGCTATGTGAGGATACAGGATGTTGTCCTGAAGATCTACCAAGGGGGATGAACGATAGGGAGGAGTGGCGAGAGAGGGTCAGGGATATCCGTGCTACCAGCACGAGATGATGATGATGATGATATATATATATATATATATATATATAACCATTATATGTATATATATATATATATATATATATATATATGACCACTATATATATATATAATTTGTGCAATGCTTCAAACAAATTACAAAATACTTATATATATATATATATATATATATATTGTAATTTGCTTGAAGCATTGCACAAATTATTTTATTTGATGGTATTGTAATAATTTAGAGGGCTATTTCAATGCGAATTAATAATTAGTTGAGTCTAATAAATTTTAAAGTAACATCTTCATCGTTAGACAGTTTTTTTTTAAATGAACATGGTGTTCGATATTCATTTTTTTTAAACATCCAACTGCGTGTTCATTTTAAAAAAAAAGGCTCTGAAGATCAAGTTTTTACTTTGAAATTAATTAGCCTCAAATAATTATTATTTCGCATTGCTCTCGCCACCCGTCTCTATCGTCCATTGCTCCCGGTGGGTCTTTCCGGCTACATCCTGTATCGGAACAGAGCTGTTGTATATAGGTTCCAGCTAGTCGTTCTGGCTATATATTTTAATAATAGACTTTTAAAAGTATTTCCATGACTATATATCCATTCTGAATATTTCCCAGTCTAGCAAAAATTATTTTATTATCAATTCTATTCGTTTATTTATAATGATGTTTATTATCTATTTTCAATTCGATTATCATTTTTCGAATTTTTGTTTTATTTCCAGGTATTCACTTTCTCCTCTCTCTATCTCATTTTCTATTTCTGCCACCATCTCCTCTCTCTCTCTCTCTCTCTCTCTCACACACACACACACGCACACATACACACACGCACATACACAAACACTATATATATATATATATATATACGTGGTGCATTCGATACGTTTCCAGACTTTTTTCGTATGGGCACTTTTATTGAGAGTACATACATGAAACTCTAGTCCCCTTCGAAGTAATCTCCTCCGGCTGCAATGCACATGTTGTACCGTTCCAACAACTTCGACAAGGCCCTTGGAAGTCCTCTTGTATGAGCGTGTCAATGACTTTCGTCACAGCCTCTTTCATCTTCTCAATTGTCTCATAACGACAGCCTCTGAGCTTAGGGAATAAGCAAAAGTCACAGGGAGCAAGGTCTGGATTGTAGGGGGGTGAGGAACTGTCTTGATTCCTATCTTGATCAAATAGTCTGTGACAAGGATGGAGCTGTGGACTGGTGCATTGTCTTGGTGGAAATGCCACTTATCCGATTTGAAGAGTGCTGGCCTCTTCCGACGGAATCTCTTCCTGAATTCCCTTAAAACCTCACCATAGTAACCCTAACCCTAACCTTTTGGCCAATCAACTCTGGTGCATTGACTTCCTTACTCCTCTCACACCTCTCATCATCCCTCAAATACTCCCCGCCTTCCTTGAATTTCTTATGCCACTCAAAAACTGATTCTCGATTCATGCAAGATGGTCGAAAAGCAGTCTGAAGCATTCCATACGTTTCTGTGGCATCATTTCTTCCAAGTTTAAAACACAATTTTATTGCATATCGTTCTTCTAAAGAGTAAGATTGCATTTTTGAAATTCACCAGCAGTGACAATCAGGCTTTAGTAGGGTGTATTCCAATTGCTGCTGTAGCTGATATATATATATATATATATACATGGTGCATACGATAAGTATCCAGACTTTTTTTGTATGGGCATTTAAAATTGTCGTAGACGCTTGAACATTCAGTATATTGTTGCTATACATCTTATGAGATGATTGACCAATTTTTATGATTTCAGGTTAAAAACCTGAAATCATAAAAATTGGTCAATCATCTCATAAGATGTATAGCAACAATATACTGAATGTTCAAGCGTCTACGACAATTTTAAATGCCCATACAAAAAAAGTCTGGATACTTATCGTATGCACTATATATATATATATATATATATATATATATATATATATATATCTCCATATTTATATATATATATATATATGTATATATATATATATATACATACACTCGCACACCCATATCTGTATAGATATATATACATATATACATATATACATATACATTTATTTAAACATGTTTGATTTAGTTATAAAGACACATTTTTTCTGTATAATTTTATTAAGATCCTTTTAAGTTTCCTGATAAGTGTCTAGGTTTTAGATTTAAATTTGGTTGATGAATTTAGCAAAAGTGTCCTGTGCGCTTTCGGACCTTTCATAAGCCATCATCAGTGGTTGTTTGAGGGTTTAAAGAGTATTTTTTTAAAGTTTTTAAAGAGTTTTTTTTTTTTTAGTTTTATTTCTTTTATAACATTACAAAATTACGCAAACGCAACGTTGAATAAAACTGAAATGTTGATGACATTTAACGAATTTAAAACAGAACGCTATCAACTAAAATACAATATCATCAAGAAAAAAGAAATTCTATAGGGATTTCAAAACATTGTCGCAATTTTCGAAATCAGTTCTTTTGATTCAAGTTTTTTTTTCTTTTTATATGTAGGCTTCAAGTATTTATAGGTGTAACTTATTAATTTCGTGAGCTATTATAGTGGTGTTTTCAACTAGAATTTTTCGAAATTTGAATTTAGGAATAGAGTAGGTTTTAAGATGTAGAACTATAATCATTATAGTGCACAGTAAGAGTCGTAGTAGTAAGACCAACGTGCGTATTATTTTCATTGAAGACACAGTCTCCCAAGGGACATTTAAACATATATTCGTTGTTTGTCCTATCAAGAAGTTCAGTGGAGGGGGAAGATGCATTGGAAATTATTAGGTTTGAGGTTTTAAATTTGTTGTAGCAAATTTAGTATTATTTTTATTTTTTTGGTAGGATCAGTAGGGATAACATATTTTGGATAAGTTTTTTTTAAATATATTCTAAGAAAAACACTCTTTACTCATGCAAAAAACCCTGATGATGGCCTATGAAAAGTCCGAAAGCGTTTGGGACAATTTTATTAAATTCAGTTACGAATTCCAACCGAAAGCCAAGACATTTATCAAGAAACTTGAAAGGATCTTAATAAAATTAATAGACAAAGGGTGTCTTTATTATCTAATCAAACATGCTGAAATGAAAGACGGCTGCCAAACTACACATATACATTTATATATACATTCATATATATATATATATATATATATATATATATATATATGAATATATATATATATATTAATTTATATATAGATACATATATACATCTATATATATATATATATATATACACACATATATAGATATATGAAAATATATATACATATATATATATATATATAGCTATATATATATATATATGTATATATATATACGCACTCCCGGGGGGTGTTAAGCACTCTGGTGAAAATATATAACGGTTGCCACTTGTGTAATGCAAAGCTCTTCTAATGAATT
This sequence comes from Sepioteuthis lessoniana, assembly GCA_963585895.1. Lineage (NCBI taxonomy): Eukaryota > Metazoa > Mollusca > Cephalopoda > Myopsida > Loliginidae > Sepioteuthis > Sepioteuthis lessoniana. The sequence goes on along the minus strand of OY757920.1, from coordinate 78,772,331 downwards.
GAGCACTTCAGTATCCGATAGCGCAAAATGTAAACAACGAAATTTGATACATATGCATTAATTCCCGAGCTGACGTTGAGTTGCAGGCCTGGTTTAGGGATATGTCATCAGCCTGACGTAAAGTTGGTCGAGTTTCGATCCTGGCTTGGAGTGTCTCGCGAGTCTAACCACTCTGAAGAGTGCTGATACAGCGAAACAGTCTGTCTGTGCATGGCAATATATATATATATATATATATATATATATATATATATATATATATATATATTTATAAATATGGTTAGAATCTTCGCCAGTGATCCGGGAGATCGGGGTTCAGTCCCAGACAGATTCATACCAAAGACTAAAAAATGGTACTTGATGTCTCCTTGCTACATACTCAACATTATAAGGTACGGATCAAGGGTAAGTAGAGTAATTCAGGGACAGGAGAAGCTTCCTCCCATTCACCTCTATGTAATAACTATTGAGAATGGAGCCTTCGGGTCGAACTCGATTATGGCCGGTAAACTTATATATATATATATATAAATTTATATATATATATATATATATATATATATATTTCTCTCTCTCTCGCTCTCTCTCTCTATATATATATATATATATTTCTCTCTCGCTATATGTATATATATTTATCTCGCTCTCTCTCTCTCTCTCTGTCTATATATATATGTGTGTGTTTGTGTGTGTGTGTGTGTGTGTGTGTTTCTTTTTTATCCTTTTTAAATCTTCTTTTTTATCCTCCTCCTTCTCCTCCTACTCGGAGAATCTCACCACTAAGCAGAAATGCGTAACTATACAGCTAAAGTTTCAACTTGTATTACCTCGTAACTTTAAACCACTCACCTACCCGTTGGATCACCATTTCCTAAGCACCTTCACTAAGTCACATCACGACTTCTTTCTGTCAGTCACTTTTACTCTCCCTCTCTGACAAACGGGCAGCATTACTGTGACCCAATTTTGTCAGTTCTTCATTGTTATCCACATTTTTATTATTTTCTTCTTATCTCTGTCAATGCAGTTTATATGAAAAATCGACAATAACAGCAAAAATAATAATTAACAAGTCTCAAAAAAACTGTAAAAAACGTGGTGCATTCAGTAAGTTTCCAGACTTTTTGTACAGATATTTAAAATTGTCGTAGACTCTTGAAAATTCACTATGTTATTACTATACATCTTGACTGACCAATTTTTATGATTTCAACTTCAAATGAACAGCTACAGCAGCAATTGGAATACACCCTACTAAAGCCTGATTATCACAGCTGGTGAATTTCAAAAACGCAATCTGGACGTAAGGACACTTTAGAAGAACGATATGCAATAAAATTGTGTTTTAAACTTGGAAAAAATGCCACAGAAACGTATGGGATGCTTCAGACTGCTTTTCGACCATCTTGCATAAATCGAGCATGAGTTTTTGAGTGGCATAAGAGATTCAAGGAAGGCAGGGAGTCTGTGAGGGATGATGAGAGGTGTGGCAGGAGTAAGGAAGTCAATGCACCAGAGTTGATTTGCCAAAGAGTTAGGTTTAGGGTTAGGGTTACTATGTTGAGGTTTTAAGGGAGTTCATGAAGATATTCCGCCAGAAGAGGCCAGCAGTCTTCAAATCGGGTCAGTGGCATTTCCACTAGAACGATGCACCAGTCCACAACTCCATCCGTGTCATAGACTATTTGACCAAGATGGGCATCGAGACAGTTCCTTACTCTCCCTATAGTCCAGACGTTGGCCCCTGTGACTTTTGGTTATTCCCTAAGCTCAGAGGCTGTCGTTATGAGATAATTGAGGAGATGAAAGAGATGAAAGAGGTTGTGACGAAGGTCATTTATACACTCACACAAGAGGACTTCCAAGGGGCCTTTCTGAAAAAGTTGTTGGAACGGTACAACAAGTGCATTGCGGCCGGAGGAGATTATTTCGAAGGGGACTAGAGTTTCATGTGTGTACTATCAATAAAAGTGCCCATACGAAAAAAGTCTGGAAACTTATTTAATGATCCTCATAGCTTATGTGGTGATACAGACGAAATAATCACTCATATAATAAGCGAATGCTGTAAATTATCGTGCAAAGAGTATAAGACTAGACACGAGTGGGTGGGGAAGGTAATCTACTGGGAGTTGTGCAAAAAGAAAATAGATGATTTGAACAAGTGGTATATGCACAATCCAGAATCCGTCCTGGTGAATATGACACACGAACTTCTCCGGGATTTTGAGACACAAAGGGATCACTTAATCTCGGCCTGACGATCAGACCTTGTAATAGTCAACAACAGCAAAAACAAGTACTTGCCGAATAGGGGACTCTGCCATTCTGGCTGACCACAGAGTAAAATAAAAGAAAGCGAAAAGAGCGATAAGTACTTTCACTTTGCTTGAGAACAAAAAATCTATTGAACATGAAAGTGACAGTGATACCAATCGTAGTTGGAGTACCTCGGACGATCCCCAAAAGATTGGTAAAGGGACTGGAAGAATTGGAAATAAAAGGACAAATAGAGACTATCAAGACTACATCATAATTAAGATAGTCCAGAATACTGAGAAGAGTCCTGAAGACTTGATGAGACTGGCTGTCAGTCAAACTCCAGTTAGAAACATCATCCAACGCTGGTGAGAAAAACTCTCAAAGGAGTAAATATTTATGATAATAAAAGTAGAAAATAATTGACTAAACACACTAGTGCAAATAAATTAACAAATCACAAACTTAATATAATATAGTCACGTAAATAACTAGACGACCATTTTCAGAAGGTTCAGATACTAGATCACCCTTCTCACCATCTCCCACACAATAGTATATTAAGAGATACCCACCACGTGGGAATATCTTGGTCTCATGATAGCAGAGACAAGAAACTGTCTCCAAACACCGTTGACTCTGTATCTACACTATCATAACTTAGATCTACATATAATCTATTGCCAATTTTGAGTCTTCTTAATTTAGAAATATACCAAACTACATATATATATATATATATACTTAAAGTCATTCAAAAATATATTCTATTCATTCATTAAAATTTTGAAAAGATTAAATTAATTGAAAAAAAAAAATTAACCCTCTGGCTAGTCCTGCTTGTTAAACTGCTCCAATTATAGCAATATAATCAAAAGCGGCGAGACATTGACAGCCTCTTCCTTCTAGCATTAAAATCTTTACTTTAGGAGTCGACAATTCCCAAAAGATTAGGAAGTCTGAGAGGTTGAGGCGCGTCTTGTAATATTTCCATTAGCGGCCATAATTTAATTTGTCGACCGTCATTCTGAATACGAAACAGATAAAAAGAAAAAGAAAAAGAAACAACATTATTGTCAAATCCAAAAAGTATTTCCACTTACTGACATGTGTAGACAATTATTTAATGACAGATTGAATTTATTTTAATTTGTACTGAAGACGCCGTTCGAAAAATTGTTTCTCTCTTTTTTCTCCAAGTTCCGTATAATTCTTAGAATTTAGCTAGTTTTGCTTAGCCTGGCATGCACGTTTTTCTTAAAATGTTACCAATTTAAGCATTGAAAAATGATTTTTATTTGATAGGAATACTTGAAGCGACTAGATAATTGTCCTCAACATTAGGAAGACTAGAAACTACATAAATATACGCAAACAAACTATTAATGTTAGTAAATAGGAATTGTTACTTGAAAACATATAACAGTACAAATTATTAGTATTTGATGGAAATATTTTAAACCATATAATAGCCGTCAGCAGGTCTTACAAAACGTTGACTGTATCCTCTGAAGAGGGCTTAGACGCATTCTACTACCCCTCAAAAATGGTGCCTTTGGCATGACACTAAACTGCATCTGATGTTAAGGTTGCAGTTCAGGGGAGTACTCCTTCATTGACATTACTCTCGGGTCCATTCTCACCTGGAATGGTATGACATGTTGGGGATTAAATAAATCTTTTTTAAAATGACCGCAAAAAAAGCTCTTAAGAAACGACCACACAAAAATGTAAATATGTACGCGATTCCATAATCTCTTGGCATGAGGTAAACCAAGACGAGTTGACATGCCAATAAAAACAATCAATCTATCAATTAGACCTTATAACTAATAGAATGATCGTGAATTATTATTAATATCTTGGCTTTTAAAACATTGATTAGTGCTTACCTGTTTATTGATAAAAAATTGAAGGCATTTTTGGTACCGTATATCGACACGAGGTTAACGAAAGCATGGACAGCTATCAATAGGCTATCGATTATATGGAAATCAGACCTAACCGATAAAATGAAACGCAGTTTCTTCCAGGCAGCGGTCACATCGATACTGCTATATGGATGCACTACATGGACGCTAACAAAACGGCTGGAGAAGAAGCTAGACGGCAATTACACAAGAATGCTACGTGCAATCTTGAACAAGTCCTGGAGGCAACACCCTACAAGACACCAACTGTACGGCCACCTGCCCCCTATCACGAAAACTATTCAAGTTAGACGAACCAGACATGCAGGACACTGCTGGAGAAGCAAGGACGAACTCATAAGAGATGTACTCTTATGGACCCCCACACACGGCCGTGCAAAAGCAGGACGACCAGCACGAACATACATTCAGCAGCTATGTGAGGATACGGGATGTTGTCCTGAAGACCTACCTAGAGCGATGAACGATAGGGAGGAGTGGCGAGAGAGGGTCAGGGATATCCGTGCTACCAGCGCGATATGATGATGATGATGATATAAAGGATATCATTTTTACGTTTGTTTTTAGGGGATCGCTTCGTAAGAACTGTTCTCTTTCTCGGACACCCGAACCGCATATGTTGAAGGAAGTAATCAGGACAGACGAAGAGCGGCTCGAGGCAGTTGTGGTTGAGCTGTTAATCCCACCCAACCCACAATAGTTGGTCACAAGTATAACATAGACATCAGAGACGATAATCATTAAACTGACTTCAGTATAAGATATCCCAACACAAATTGACATGCCTTAAAATCAACCAACTAATCAACTCTTTTTTCTGCTATATTTCCGCACCTAATTGGTCACCTTAGACCGAGTTCCCTCAAGACAACTCGATGCGCATGCGCAATCATCAGAGTGGAGCGTCAACCTACGATCCACACACTTAAACCATCTACTGAACTCTATGTAAACTCTTAGAAAGCTTAAGTCTGGCACAAGGCTAGAAGTTAGAAGAACAAAACAAGAATCCCACCTGATCGAGTATCCAAATAAATCTCCATGTTTGCATTTACCCAACCCTTACGCCCTAGGTAAGATGAAACACAAAGTCAATCTTTTTTCCTTCTACTAGACTAGTTGCCTAATAAAAGCTAGACAGTTTTGTCTATGTTTCAAATACACAAACAAACCTTCGTGTAGCTGGAATACCGGATGTTGCACGATGTGGGTGCAACCCACACAAAGGACTTGCGTGCGAGATTTCCAAGGAGACCGGAATAAGATGAGGGAATTCAAGGTCCAGGCCAGTCAACAGGAGAGGGCACTCAACAGAAGAAGGCAGTTAACAGAAGTCGGGGAAGGGCGATGGTCAGAAAAAGGCGGCTGCTAAGCCAGGAGTTGGGACCTGTGGACTCAGAAGCCAGGTCAGCCAACGCGAGAGGATGAGTCAGAGTTCTTGGTGGCTAAGTGGGAATTTCGCTCGGATACACGCTCACGATAGCCAGAAGCACAGAAAATCACACAAAGGGTCCAAAACTTCTCCCTTCTTGCGCTTGGAGCTAACCCAAGTCCGTGCTTGTTTGTTCTTCTTTTCTTCCACCCTCTCTCTCGGTTGTATGTTGTGTCTTGTGTGTTTGTAAAGCAATGTGAAATGCCCCCGGCCGGAGATGAGAGAAACCACTAGATGATCGGATGGCCATGAGCTGGTTTAGGAGGTTGAGATAGTGGGGACCGGCCAGCAGGTATATTGTCACAAGGAGCTACCCAACACACACACACACACACACACACACACACACACACACACACATATATATATATATATATATATATACTGTCCTATGCATGACAATAAATTCTCTCTCACTTTAAGAAGAACAAGAACAAGAAGTTATTAGCTTAGTGTCACCGAATCATCTCGGTTTGGTTTTAGTTTAGAATTCTGAGGGTGATTCATATTATTATTTTTTTTTTACAAATGTTACTGATATCATTTTATTGTATGAATTTTTTCTAGAGGGAATATTAACTCTCTCATTCGCGCCTGGTTCCTGGCGATTCCAATTCCGCAGTAGCAGCAGCACCACCACCATCACCAGCACCTCGCGCATCATGCCGGAGTAATTCATTGCACTGGAATCGTGCCCTCCAAGTTAAACTACCATGTGTCAAATCTTACCCCATGGGAAGGAAATTAAATATCTCTTCTTGTTCAAAATTGAATTTAATGAGTGGAACTTTAACAGCGACAAAAGATTCTATATTTGCTGCTTTTAAGGTTGTGGATAATTTTTGGTTTGTTTTATTTCTGTCAGTATCGGGTTCAATCTCTCACCAAGGCAGTGCAGCATTACATCTGCTTCATAGAGGAGGAGAAAAAATGTCAGAAAAACAATCAGATCTATAAAAAGAACGCCAGACTCGACAAAAAAAAAAAAAGAAAATATCAAAGCTGCTTAATAAAAGCAAAAGCTTTTACTTGGTTAGTTGGCTGGTTGGTTGGTTTTAAGTATGCCAACCATTATTGGGTTACTTAATACCTCCTTTTCAAGCAATTAGGTAAGTTTCAAGTAACTTGTGTTAGTAATTATTTGTAAACAATTGTAGCTTAAAGTGAGTATTCTTAATATAAATAATTTTCACACGGATATATGGTTTCAAGTATTCCTATCTAATACTAATAGTTTGCAAACAATTGTATGGTTTCAAGCATATATTTACACAAACTCCCACGGTAATTTTGCCCAGTCAGCTGGAGCTGTAGAATACACCGACTGCACCTCTGCAGAGGGATAAGACCTTTCCAATGAGTGTCCTGGATATGTCACTAAAGAAACTGATGATGAGGTTCCAGTGATGCTGGAGGTTTGGGGTATCCGGAGTACCCCTTCATTGCCATTGCTCCCTGGTCCACTCTGGCCCGGAATGGTAGCACCTGATAGTGCCCTATCAATGGGTTAAATAGAACTAACTGCATACTTATGCTAAACTGAATAGTTTGAATTAGAATTGTTTGACTAAACTGAAGAGCTTGAAATAGAAATGTTTTTGACAATTAAAGTGTACTTACATTTAAACTGCGTGCTTATGCGAAACTAAATTGTTTGAAATGGAACTGTTTTTGACATTGAAACTATACTTACGCTAAACTGAATTGTTTGATATAGAACTGTTTTGACATTTAACTGTGTGCAAACAAAATGTTTACTTTTACTAAACTGAATTATCTGAATTAGAACTGTTTAAATAAACGGAATAGCTTGAAATAGAAATGTTTTTGACAATTAAACGGTTTACTCATGCTAAACTGAATTGGTTGAAAAAGAACTGACAATTTGCATAAAAATGGAATTGGCGTTAAATAATCTACAAAGGTTGATATGCCATAAACAACCAACCAACCAACCAAGTTAATTTTTTAAGCTGAGTAAAGCGGCTTTAAATTCAGAGTTTTCCTTCTTCTAAACTCGTTGCCTTATCAATACTAAAAACGCAGTCTGCCTAATTATTTTTCTATAGCTGGGAGGATAACAGATTGATTAATGCCTTTCCGAAGGGCATTAACACGAAGTGAAACGCAAACAACCTCGTCCGTTATTTAAACTCGGCTTGTAATTCTAATTATAGGGGCACCTCGGGTGGTGTAATGGTTAGCAAGCTAGACGAGCAAACCTTTGCGAGTGAGTTCGAGTCGCAATGGATGCCCCATTCATATGGCATTACGCCACATCTGAGCAAAAACGCTTAATATTTCCAAATATAGTATCAAGTAACGATTCTCAATTTTTAAAAATCTTTGAAACATGAAGGTGATAGTGATACCAGTTGTAGCCGGTATACTTGGAACAATCCCCAAAGGATTGGTAAAGGGACTGGAAGACTTGGAAATAAGAGGATAAATAGAGACTATCCAGACTACAGCATTATTAAGATCGGTTAGAATACTGAGAAGAGTCCTGGAGACTTGAGGAGACTTGCTGTCACTCAAACTCCATTGAGAAGCCACCAGCTAATGCTGGCGAGAAAATCTCTAAGTAGTTAATAGTTTTCATAATAAAAGACTGGTAAACCTTAACGCGTGTGTTCGAGTTTCATTGGGCGCCCCATTCATACGGCCTTGTGATACATCTGAGCAAAAAACGCTTAGTAAATTACTACAAATTTCAAATATAACCTCAAGTAACGAATCTTTGTGCACTGTGGGGAGTCCCCGTGAAGTAAAGCGCTCGACTGCAGCCTCGAAGTTTTCAAGTTCGAGCTTCAGTAGTGCTATTACGTTCATTTTTTGACTATTACCCCTTGGGAAACACCACTTTATCCCCGCCTCCAATCATGGGTTAAATAGTATGACTGCTGTTTTTCTACCAGGATGGCTTTGGTATTAATTTACCCACGGAAGTTGATTTGCGATTTAGCAAAGAAACCAAGCCGAACAGTTATATGCTATCAAGTATTCTTATCCAATACTCATTTTCAAATAGATCTGACTCATTGATGGAACTCTCACAGCACAACCGCTCTAAATTAGAGGAAACCTGAGACTTATGACAATGAAAGAGTACTTCACACTGCATTACAGGAACCTCACAACCGGATGTAGTTTAGTATCCTACCCAGGATATCCCGTTTGGGTGGAGGATCTTGACCATCTGCTGAGGAAAACAGTCAGCGTATTGTAAGCTCCGACGACAGGGCTTTTTAATTAAATAGACCGGAGACGAGATACATTGCTATTTTTTGGAGGATGTGAATTACCTTCCGTATATCAGGTATTTCTTGTTTTACGTAACTAGTGAGTTAAGGCAGTGGGGTTGTTAGTCAAAGACCACGCAAATCAAGATAATTTTTTCTATTTAAATTAATGTAATTTTAATTCATTCGGTCCTGGCATGTGCAATAAAAGAAAGTTAAAATGAAAAAAATATAATAATTAATCTATAAAATAATCATTATCATCATGTCGTGCTATCAGCACGGATATCCCTGACCCTCTCTCGCCACCCCTCCCTATCACCTATTGCTTCTGGCAGGTCCTCAGTGCTACATCCCGTATCGGCACAGAGCTGCTGTATGTTTGTTCGAGCAAGTCGTCCTAACTTTACACGTTCATGTGAAGGGGTCCACTGGAGTACATCATTTATAAGCTCGTCCCTACTTCTCCAGTTGTGTCCCGAATGTCTGGTTCGCTTAATTTTTATAGTTTTCGTGATGGGTAGTCGGTGGCCGTACAGCTGCTGCTTTGTGGGGTGCTGTCTCCATTCTTGTGTAGTTGTCGTCATGCTTTTTCTCCATACGTTTAGTGTCCCCAAGATAACCATGACCCACACTCAAACCCAATCAATAAAATCATATATATCAAACAATTAATCTATGAAATAAACTGTAATAAAATCATCTATAACACAATAATTAATCCATAAAGTAGTCTATGATATAATAATAAACCAAATAAAATAATGTTTAAAGAATTAATCAATAAAATAATCTATAATAAGGTCATCTATGATAGAACGATTAAGCTTTAAAATAATCTATCATAAGATAATAAAATTCTCTGTAATAAAACAATTAATCTGAAAAATAATTCACAATAAAATTACTAATCAATAAAATAATCTAGAATAAAATAATTAACCCATGAAAATAATCTAAATTAAAATTATCTATGATAAAATAATTTCCTTTGATCCGGTGACGTCACTCGGAAATGGCGTCGAAAGTCAATGAACCTCATTTATTTGGTTTACTTTGGTCTCTCTGTTTAAAGGCATATCAACACCTTATAGATTATTTTATTTGGAAATTTGTTTCAATAGTAAATGCGTGATGATAACTATAAGTATTTGTATCTTCAACGTTCTATTGCAATCACTTTTTAATTTATCTATAATAATATCTATATGTTTTTTTTATTTATCTATAAAAATATCTATATGATTTTTATTTATCTATAATAATATCTATATGTTTTTTTATTCATCTATAATAATATCTATATGTTTTTTTTATTCATCTATAATAATATCTATATGTTTTTTTTATTTTTCTATAATAATATCTATATGTTTTTTTTTATTTATCTATAATAATATCTACATGTTTTTTTTAATTTATCTATAATAATATCTATATGTTTTTTATTTATCTATAATAATATCTACATGTTTTTTTTATTCATCTATGATAATATCTATATGTTTTTTTTATTTTTCTATAATAATATCTATATGTTTTTTTTTTATCTATAATAATATCTATATGTTTTTGTATTTTTCTATAATAATATCTATATGTTTTTTTATTTATCTATAATAATATCTATATTTTTTTTTATTTTTCTATAATAATATCTACATGTTTTTTTTTATTTTTCTATAATAATATCTACATGTTTTTTTTTATTTTTCTATAATAATATCTATATGTTTTTTATTCATCTATAATAATATCTATATGTTTTTTTTATCTATAATAATATCTATATGTTATTTATTTATCTATAATAATATCTACATGTTTTTTTTAATTTATCTATAATAATATCTATATGTTTTTTATTTATCTATAATAATATCTACATGTTTTTTTTATTCATCTATGATAATATCTATATGTTTTTTTTTATTTTTCTATAATAATATCTATATGTTTTTTTTTATCTATAATAATATCTATATGTTTTTGTATTTTTATATAATAATATCTATGTGTTTTTTTATTTATCTATAATAATATCTATATGTTTTTTTTATTTTTCTATAATAATATCTACATGTTTTTTTTATTCATCTATAATAATATCTATATGTTTTTTTATTCATCTATAATAATATCTATGTTTTTTTTATTTATCTATAATAATATCTATATTTTTATTTATCTATTTATAATAATATCTATATGTTTTTTAAAATTTATCTATAATAATTATTTTGTGCACACAATTATAAAGTATCTGCTATTCATATCTAATACTAATTATCTATACACAATTATATTGTTTCAAATAAACAATAATAATAATCCTTAATAAAAAAAGGGAAAGTCCCGGTGACGTTACGACTAACGAACTGGACTGGGACTTCATTGTAAGCGAGTTCGAGCTCCAGCCGCGCTATTACGTTCACTATCGGGCTAATACTCTTGCTAAAGGCATGAACCCCTTATTTCTTCAGCTATGGGTTAAATAGTATCATTACTGTTATTCGACAAGGATTGTTTTGGCATTAAATAGCCCGCTAAGGTTGATGTGCCTTTAAAGCATTTAAAGTAAATATTTTAAGCTCGGAGTTGATACAAAATACTTAATAAAAAAATTTGCACACTGTTATATGACTTTAATTATCTCTATCTAATATCATTTATTTTCAAACAAATTATTTGAATCATAGATGAGACCTTTACTGGTTCTGAGTCGACATGGGATTAATGGTAAAAAAAACAAAACAAATGACTCTACACAGTCCAGAGATCCAAAATAGTAGGCTCACCATCATATACAATTTGGTGTTACGCACTGGACGCCCCTATTTTTGGAGCGGGTGTCTTAACCATCAGCAGAGCATGCATTCAATATATTCTAAGCTCTGATTCACTTGTAAATGCGTGATTATAATAACTATTAACTAATAGCAATCCCTTGTAAACAACTGCAGCTTCAATCAATTATTCTTAATACAATTTGAATAAACTGAAATAGTTTCAACGATTCCTATACCCTTGGAAAAGGCATGAACACCACGAATCCCCCACCTATGGATTAAATAGAAGCACTGCTGTTTCTCTACAAGGATGGGTTTGGCATTAAATAACCCACGTTGTTTAACAGATCATTAAATAAAGAAACTAATCAAAACTAAAGTAATCCATAATATGCTATGAGAGTTTTGTTTAACGGCATACCAACTCATTATGAGTTATTTAATGCCGAAATTTAATCCATTTGTAAATATTTGATTTTAATTATCCCTATTTTTAATTTTCTTTTGCATTGAAAAAAATTGTGTTTAAACCGGCTCATTAGCTTAGTGGGCAGAGTGTTCGCCAATGGTCCGGGAGACCTAGGTTCAATCCCAGGTCGCGTCATACCAAAGACTTTAAAAATGGTACTTGGTACCTCTTTGCTTAACACTCAGTAATATAAGGTACGTATCAAGGGTAAAGTGGAACAATCCAGAGAAAGGAGTTGTGCCCTCCCCTACACCTCGGTGTAGTAGCTATTGAAAAGGGAGCCTTCTGGTCGCCCTCGACTACGGTCGCCAACAACTTTTTATTCGTCTATAATAATTTATTCACACTTAGTTTTAAGATAACAAATATTCTTATTAAATACAAATAATTTGAATACACTTATCAGATATCAAGTATTCCTATCAAATACAAATAATTTGAATACACTTATCAGATATCAAGTATTCCTATCAAATACAAATAATTTGAATACACTTATCAGATATCAAGTATTCCTATCAAATACAAATAATTTGAATACACTTATCAGATATCAAATATTCTTATTAAATACAAATAATTTGAATACACTCATCAGATATATCAAGTATTCCTATCAAATACAAATAATTTGAATACACTTATCAGATATCAAGTATTCCTATCAAATACAAATAATTTGAATACACTTATCAGATATCAAATATTCTTATTAAATACAAATAATTTGAATACACTGATCAGATATATCAAGTATTCCTATCAAATACAAATAATTTGAATACAGTTTCATGGCATCAAGTATTCCTTTCTAATACTAATAATCACAATAAAATTAAATGGTCGAAAGAAAATATTCCAATTTAATAATAATCATTAATCAATTAGCATTCATTTAAAACTGGCTTAGATTGAAAGTGATTACAAACTATTTCTCACGATTTCCAAATTTTTAAATAATCCTCACACAAAATATTGATTGATTAATTTAATTTAAAGCGATAAGGTGGTTTCAAATTCACCCTCCGAGGATTTCAAAATTTTCAGATTACCCTCTCAAAACATTCCTTAATTCATTGATTAATTAATAAATGTTAATTTAAAACTGGGTTAGCTTGAAGCTGACTCTAACCAACTTTGCTTGCCGTGACCCCTTCATGGAATCCTTGACCCCCTAATAAACCTCCAAGACATGCCATAGATAAATAGTTAAATGTGCAGTTTCTATTTACATTAATGAGGATTTGAGGACTGAATACCAAAGCTTTTGAGACTTGTTCTCTTCATCGTGAAATAATAAATTGGGAATTTTTGATATTGATAAATTCCTGAAACTTGGTGATTTATCTTTTGATTACACCCAGAAACTGGAAAATAAACTGCAAAAACGTTTTCTCGAGTTATTCAGGAGAAAATTCCTATCGAAGGAGGTTTATAAATCTTTTCGCCCAATAGGATCCCAGTGGCCAAGAATGTATGGGTTACCAAAAATACATAAATCTATTATCCCTTTGCGTCCTATTCTTTCTATGTGTCATTCAGTCCAACATTCTTTGGCTAAATGGTTTGTCAAGTGCCTTAACCCAGTCTTAGAGTTCTATACTGGATTTTGTGTAAAAGATTCTTTTACATTTTCTTCTATTATCCGTCGGCTTCCTGTATGTAATGATTCCCAATTTTTGGTCTCCTTTCATATTGTCTCATTATTTACCAACATCCCCTTAGATGAAACAATATCTATACGCGCTGACTTATTATATCGTAGTCTATCAACTTCTGTCCTTCCTTTTCCAGAAGATAGCTGGTGTCCTCGTGGTGTAATGGTTAAAGCGATGGACTGCGAAATCGTAGTAAGCGAGTTCGTACTCCAGTCGCGCTTTTACGTTCACTTTCGGGCTAATACCCTTGGGAAAAGTATGAACCCCTTATCCTCCCAGCTATGGGTTAAATAGTACCACTACTGTTCTTCTAGGAGAGTTGCTTTGGCATTAAATAACCTACAAAGGTTGATATGCCATTAAAACAAAGAAACCAACCCAAACCTTTTCCAGAAGATGTTTCATTGAGTTGATGGAAATTGCCACAAAGTCTGTCATTTAGCTTTAATGAAATTATGTATCGCCAGACTGACGGCTTTAGTATGGGTTCTCCTCTTGGCCCCATTCTGGCGAACATTTTGGTTGGGTTCCATGAAAGACTATTGTTTGAAAAGTTTCATATGCCCTTTATTTACCTACATTACGTCGACGATACTTTTGTTACTTTTAGTTCGCGTAATGATGCTTTGTTGTTCTTCCATAAAATGGATGATTTACATCCATCGTTATCATTCACTATGGGGGAAGAAAAGAGTAATAAATTATCATTTTTAGACGTGCTGATTGAAAGATATGATTTTTCTTTCCTCACTTTTGTTAATAGAAAACCCACGTTTACTGGGCTTTTCTGAGTTGGGATTCGTTCGCCCTCAGGTCTAGGAAACTAAATCTAATGAAATGTCTTTCTTTTAGAGCTTTGGATGTTTGTTGTGATAGCAAGGTTGAAGATGAATTGAAGGTAATCAAAGAAATATTCATCAATAACGGGTATCCTGAGAAAGTCATTGATGATAATATTAACTTAACAGTGACTAGGTTTAAAAATAAGAACAAGATTTTTAGACCACCGAAATGTCCTGTTTATTTTAAACTTCTTTGGATTGTTCCTGCTAGCCTCCTCTGTGTACCGTTATCATGCTGTTAAAGTTAGATCAATTTTCACCACTAAGACGGCCTTTACCTCCCTACATAAGGACGTGCTGCCCATCTTCAAACAGAGTTTATTAATTTATAAATTTAATTGCCGATGCAATTCGGCATATATAGGTCGTACTTGCCAATGTTTGGAGGTTCGAAAAAGGCAGCATGTACCCAGAGGTATTTTAAATAAAAGCCGATTGACATCCGGGCAATCTCAGACTATGGACTCGGCTATCGGTGAACATTTGTTAGCCATAAATAGCTGTAGGACCAATTATCAAGATGACTGTTTTTCTGTTGTGCATAGAGCTAGGGACAAAGTACAACTTAATATCTTAGAGGCGATCTATATTGCTGTAGATCGCTCCTCTCTATGTAGACAGAAAAGCAGTCACATTTTGAATATATTGGAGGACGCATTAGACACTGGTGTGACATAATTTTTTTTTCCTTCAACCAGTCCTTTTCCACTTTACATTAATTAATCGTTTTTACCACTTTCCGGCGGTTTTAGCATGAATAGTGCCGGACGAAAGGGCCCTCACAGTTTTATTTTTAAAAATTGTTTTCCCCCTCTCTACCGATGATTCCGTTAATAATAATAATAATAATATATATATATATATATATATATATATATATATGTGTGTGTGTGTGTGTGTGTGTGTGTGTGTGTGTATATACTGCAATTAGAAGGAAACTCAAACCTGGTTAAGCTGTCATAATAAATTTATTTTGGTGGAGAATATTATCATACTCTCCGTCTCATCAGATGACTTTTTACATGTTAGACTTGAGGTTGCGGAATGCCTGCAAGGGAATAAGTGATGAAACAATGGCCATACACTGAGCACTCTCGTAGATTTATATGATATTCCTCATATATTCTATACAAGAATAATCCACACCCACTGTTTTCGGACGGTGACTGAATATTACAAATAAATACATATATATATATATATATATATGCACACACACACACACACACACACACACATATATATATATATATATATATATATATATATATATATATACTTAGAGCCAAACGTAACCTACCTAGGTTTCACCTGAAGGATCATCAGAATAATTTTGACAAAAGAGGGTCGGCCCAAACAACATTTAATTGATAAAGCAGCCACCAAATAGAATAACATTTTATTTACAAAAATCTTTTTACTTTCAAATCATATCATCGTTTTTTTTCTCACACCACTTGAGTTATAATATATATATATATATATATATATATATATATATATATATATATATATCCATTCAGCACAAGTAGGATGCGACACAAGGGATATCTACTCCTTATAGCTTATTTAATGTCGAAAATTGATTCATGGAAGTTTTTTTTTACAATCGTAACTATATTTTCAATGTTTCTTTGATTTTCTTATTTAAAACGCACTTTTTCATTTTAGGATAATCATTTGTTTGCGAGCCCAGTCGAATGGAGTTGTAGAATACACCGACTGCATTTCTGCGGTGAGGTCATACCGTCCCTGCAACGAGTATCCGGCATATGACATTAAACAATCTGACGTTGAGACTGCAATAATGCAGGAACTTTGGTAGCACCATTCCGGGACGAATGGATTATGGGTCAAATAGAACTGTTTGACATTTAAACTGCGTGCAAACAAATGACTTACGCTAAATTGAATTGTTTGAAATAGAACTGTTTGATCATTTAACTGTATGTAAATAGATGACATGTTCAGTTGTTAGTGAAACATAGCAATACTTGGACCCATTTAAATTTGTTGACTTATGCTAAAATAAATTGTTAGAAATAGATCTGTAAGATCCTTTAATTGTGTGTATCTAAAAAGATGTGTTTACAAATCATGTTTTATATATGTGTTAAAAAGGTGATTTGGCATTAAATAAAAATGGATTAATAAGCCATATAATCCAACCCGACCAACCATTTATTTGCACGCAGTTATATGGTGTCAAGTATACCTGATACGGGGTGCTGGATTGCGAGTTCGAACCCCACTCACGCTATTATATTCACTATTGGACTAATACTCTTGAGAAAGGTATGAACAACCTTATCCTTCAGTTAGTAACACTACTGTATCCCAACAAGGATGGATTTATCAGTTGATAATCCACGAAGGCTTATATGCCATTAAAACTACGAAAACCAAATTCATCAAATAAGAATACTCTGCTCACAGTTATGTGGTTTCAAGTATTCCTATCTAATATTTATAATTTATACACGATTTTCTGGTTTGAATTAATTATTTCTATTTAATAATAATAATTTCTTGGCACATTGGCGTATTGTTTCAAGGGACTAATTATAATCATTTTGAAAAAAATTATTGCTTCAAATAATAATTCTTAATACAAATTATATGCTAGTTTGTAGGTATTTAATATACTGGACTAGGAAAGGCAACGAAGTACAGGATGATGATAAATCTCTCTACACTAATATTAAAGATTATTCCACGACAAGACATATATATATATATATATATATATATATATGTGTGTGTGTGTGTGTGTGTGTGTTTACACCACACTTACGCAATGGGTAGTATGTGACACAAGGTCAATATTTTAGCAGAATTTAACTGGTTGTTTGCATCCATTAAGGTATAAACGTTATGTTACAGAATCATTCAAATGGTCTTAGATTGACATCAACAGAAGAGATTGAACATGATTTGGTCTCATATTTACCATCAAAACCAAAAGAATTTTACAAGCGAGGCGTTTATAAGACGGAATGAGCTTCAAGAAAACAATGACGGTCCTGTTCATGATTAAATATTTCTATAGGCTTAAGAATTTTTATATTAATATGTTCTGTAAAATCTGGACATTACATCCATTTCAATCTCTCTCTCTCTCACACACACACATATATACAGACACATGTATTATCATTATTTTTAGTTTCTTTTTTGAGAGTTTTTCACATCAGCGTTAGCTGATGATTTTTCGCTGGAGTCTGAGTGACAGCGAATCTCCTCAAGTCTCCAGGACTCTTCTCAGTATTCTGGTTGATCTGAATAATGCTGTTGTTTGGATGGTCTCCACTTATTTCCAAGTCCTCCAGTCCCTGTACCAATCCTTTGGTGACCGTACCGAGTGTGCCCATTACAATTAGTATAACCGTCACTTTTATATTCCATAGTTTTTTTTCAGTTCTCTAGCAAAGTCTAGGTATTTATCTCTCTTTTCGCTTTCATTGTTTTACCCTGTGGTCAGCCGGAACGGCAAAGTCCATTATTCCGCAGATTCACTTTTTTTTTTTTGACTATCACTCGGTCTTGTCTTCTGGCCGCGATTAGATGATCCGTTTATCATTGCTATAATAATAATAATTATTATTATTATTATTGATACAGTAAGCATGGAGGGGAAGTTAAATGCTCCTCGCTTTTGTATCCATATAACTGTAGGTAGAGTGTTTGTAATAGATAGGAATACTTATTACGATTTAACTCGATGCAAATAAATATATATTTTGTATTGTCAAATAAAGAAAGGTATTTTTAAAAAGGTGATTTTCATGGAACGTTGAAAATGTAAATAGTAATGATTATATATATTAACCAACCCCTCCGCTCAGGCAGAATATGACACAAGGTCAATTATTTAAGCGGTGTTTAACAGGTTTGAATTTAGAGTTTTCCTTCTCCTAGACTAGTTGCCTCACCAAGGCTGAAGAAACTAGTCTGTCCTACTATTTATCCATAGATGGAGGGAGAATAATTGGATTCATACCTTTCCCAAGGGTATTAGTGCTATGTGAAATGCAATCAGTCCCATCCAGGTCTTGAACGCGTGTCGCCGTGTTCATTTCCTACACCACGGGCACCTCCAATAAATAAATTGTGATGATTATCATCATCTATTTACAAATGAATCAAATTTCAGTATTGGATAACCCATAAGGAGATGATATGCCGTTAAACAAGCCAAACAATTGAAATGCTTTGACTTTCGATGCTTCCGTCTGTCGCCATTTCTTAGTTACGTCAGCAGTTGGAAGCTTGTTTTATCATAGATTTTTTCAATTTTATTTTATTGCAGAAGCAGGGAAGGAATTAACTTAAAATTCGTTAATTGAATGTAGAAAACTCTCTTGGTTTTGACCAACTGCGCATCTCCTCCCTTACCCCGGAACTAATTAGTGACATAAGTCCAAAGTAACATTGCTTATTATTAAAACAACATATACCTGACGACCGGAAGTTAATATCATCCTTCAAGATTCTATGGAACTCTCCTTTTATCTATTCAGTAAGTAAACCTTATCGGTGATGCTTAGAATATGCTGACTGTATCCATGTAGAGGGTAAGATCCGCTCCCCCAAACCATTTTGACACTAATTTCTATATGTTTGCAAAGTTTTTCATGCAGATTTTACTTAAAACTGGAAAGAGCCACGCATCACGTTTTAGACAAAATTCATATATATATATATATATATATATATATATATATGTGTGTGTGTGAGAGAGACAGAGAGAGACAGAGAGAATATATATATATATATATATATATTTAAACTGGTTTGGTTGAATAAAACGGAATCTTTGTTATTTCGATTTTTTTTTCTTTTTCTTTCAAGAGTCCTTATGTTTTTTATGTTGCGATCTTGAAATTCATTCATGTTTTCTCCAAAGGAGCCATTTATGGTAAGCCGAGTACTTTTAGTTCGTATCAGAACCATTATCAAGTTAATGTGTATGTTTTTTTTCTTTATTAAAACTGTTTAATATTCAAACTGTACAATTATAGTCTTTTTTTAATTCCCAAAGTCAAACTTGTTTATATCAACAAGATGAAGCTAAACGGTAGAAGCAGTTTATTTTAAATATTTCTATTACGTAAAGTACGATAAAATTTGTTCTATCTTTTGTAAGAATTTTGGAATATAGATTGTGGTATTTATTTTAAGCAGCGTTCGTGGCATAACGGTTATCATCGTAGGAAGTAGATTCAGCTACCCTAGTTAAAATCCTGAACGAAGCTGTTTAGATGAATCCAACTATTTTTGCTCCAGCCTTGATAAAATAGCTGGGTAAAATAGGCTCTTAAACCTTGGTATAACAACTGGTCTAGAAGACAGTTCCAAACTCAAATTTTATCTTGAAAGAAATGGGCTTCGCTAAGCTATTCCTGTCCAAGACATGCTACATGAATAAAGGACCACGACCAAACTATGTTCCGGGATAGGTCTTTCATATATATATATATATATATATATAACGAGGAATAGATCAATGTAGTTGACGATTAAGAAAAAATTTACTTTGAGGGATTGGTAATGTCTTTTTTTAAAAAGGGCTTTTTTCGGTCACGTCTCGTCAGACAACTCTGTAACAGAAGAAAGCAATCTCTCTCTGTCTCTCTCTCTCTCTATATATATATATATATATGCGTGTATGCGTGTGTGTGTGTTTGTTCCCCTGTCGACTGGGGCTGTACAATACGCCGATTGCACCTCTGCAGCGGAGCAAGACCCGCCAACGATTTTTCCGTTTAAGATACTTAGAGCTTTTGGGGAGTGTGGAGTACTCCTTCATTACCATTACTTCCAGGTCTACTCTGGCCCGGATTTGTAGTACCTGTAATCGTCTTTTATATATTTTACTAAAGATTATTGTCATTAGTTATTTGAAACTATACAACAGAGAAAAATATTTATATTATGTAGGAATACTTGATGAATAGAATTACTATTACTAAAAATCGATACTTGAAATCATTTATCTGTATGCAATCAAATGATCAATATTAAATAGGATTATTAGAGTTAGATAGGAATACTTGAAAACATTTCACTGCATACAAACAAATGAGCTCCAACAACTCGTTCAAAAATAGTTACCCACAAACAATTGTTTACAAATTTTATATATATATATATATATATTCTCATCCACTGACAGAGAGTTTCCTTGTATCAGATGGGACATCCTCGTGGTGTAATGGTTAAAACAATGCACTTCGGAATCGTAGTAAGTGATTTCAGTCTCGCAATTACGTTCATTTTTGGAAAAATACTCTTGGGAAAGGTATGATCACCCTTATCCTCCCAGCTACAGGTTAAATAGTACTACTACTGATCTTCTTGAAGGATGGATTCGGCATTAAATAACCTACAAAGACTGATATGCCCTTCAACACCGAAACTCTTCTGTGTGGCCAGACCTGCGAGATGCTTCAAGCTGGGATAGAAACCCGGCTGACTTTACGTTAGTCGGACATATATCTACTAGATTAAGCATTAGATAACCTACAAGGGCTGATATGCCATAAAACAACCCTACTCTCTAACACTGGTTTATAACATTTTCACAGATTATGATAACATTGTATGGTGATGGTTTGGTTTCTTTGTTTAATGGCATATCAACTCTATTTAGGTTATACAAAGACTGATATGCCAAGGCCATTCTCCTAGAAGAACAGTACTAGTACTATTTAACCCATAGCTGGGAGGATAAGGGGGTTCGTACCTTTCCCCAGGGTATTTGCCCGAAAGTGAATGTAATAGCGCGACTGGAGTACGAACTCGCGTACTACGATTCTGCAGTACATCGCTTTAACCATTACACCACGAGGACACCGCCATTGTATGGTGAGTTAAAAGTTTTAAACAATTTTTCTATTTTCTTTCATTTTTTAATTTCTTGATGGTGGCAGGGGGGGGGATCTGCAGGAAAATACGAACTGCAATGATCTGAAACTTAGAAAATGCGAGAGTAAAGGGGTTAAATGAAAAATTGCTGAGCATCGGTGGAAGAGAAAATCTACGAGGTGAACATATAGGAACAAAGAAAAAAAAAAGGAAAAATTACAAAGAAAGAATAGAGAAAGACAAAATAAGAGAAAAGACGAATGAGAAAAAAGAGGAAAAGAAAGAAAGTGATTTAGAATGATGAAGAAGTAAGAGAAGAAAGATTAGAGAAAGAGAGTGAGAAAGAGAGCGAATGAAAGACGATTGGTATGCAAATTTCATTTATATTTTTGGTGAGCCCCACCCTGATGGTTCTGATTGGCTCCTAATGACTTGCTTATATAAAAGTGAGAATGCAAAGGAGAGAGGAAGATATGTAGATTGAGGCAAAAGAGGCGGCGGAAGAAAGGGACAGAGAGAAAGAGAGACAGACAGATATAGAGAGAAATAGAAAGAATGCAAAAGACGATGGATACAGAGAGAGAGAGACAGAGAGAGAGACAGAGAGAGAGAGACAGAGAGAGGTAAATAAAAAGAATGTAAAAAAGAACGGATAGTTGGTAGGTAAATTTAAAGAGAGAAAAACAGCAAAAAAGACGAGGAGAGAGAGAGAGAGAGGGGGGGAGAGAAAAGCAGAGGGAGAGGCAGAGGCAGAGAGATGGGCAGAGATGTAAATAAAGAAAATGTAAAAGAGAACGAATAGGAGATAGAAAGGCAGGTAGATTGAGACAGTGAAAAACAGCAAGAGAGACGAGGGGAGGGAGAGGCAAAGATATTAATAGAGAGAAGTTGAGAGAATGCAAAAGACGATAGATAGATAGATAGAGAGAGAGAGAGAGAGAGAGAGAGAGGCAGAGAGGCAGAGAGGCAAATAAAGAGAATGCAAAAGAGAACAGATAAGAGTGAGAGAGACAGAAAGGCAGACACAGAGATAGAGATAGATAGATGAATAGATAGCTAGAGAGAGAGGCAGAGACAGACAGACACTCAGACGAACAGAGAAATATAAACAATGCAAAAGAGGATAGATAGATAGATAGATAGATAGATAGATAGATAGATAGATAGATAAGCATAAAAAGAGATTGAGAGACTAAGAGAGAGAGAGAAAGAGAGAGTAAGAGAGAGAGAGAGAGTGAGATAGGGTACAGATACATAGATAGTGTGGGAAATAGAAAGAATTTAAAACAGAACGGATAAGATATAGATAGGTAGGTACATCGAGACAGAGAAACAGCAAAAGAGAGAGAGAGAGAGAGAGAGAGAGAGAGAGAGAGAGAGAGAGAGAGAGAGAGAGAGAGCAAAAGAAAGTGAGAGAATGAGAGAAAGAGTTGTTCCTTTCACATCCGCCAATTGAAGTGGGGACATGGCCGGTCGCACGTGACATCTCAGACCCACTCCCAGGAAGCTGAGACGTGCCTGTGTAGCGGTCTCTGTCGACGTCGCATATCTGTTAGCGGCTCGGTCTGGGAAAATGGGGCACATGTTTTCTGGAAATGTTATACCAGAAACACGCCCTTTGCTATAACAAACAGGACAGACTTCAAAAGAATATTGAACGCGAACTCTCAGTGGAACGAAGAAGAAGAAGAAGAAGAAGAAGAAGAAGAAGAAGAAGAAGAAGAAGAAGAAGGAAGTGAGAGTTAACGAGAGTGGTTTCTTTTCTGAATTCTCCAATTCTACTTGCCTCTCTCTCTCTTCTTTCTCTCTCTCTCTCTATATATCTCCCTTTCTCACACACACACACATGAACACACATTTACGTTTTGATAAAAAAATAAAAATTTAGATATTCGCAAACTCATTCATTCACAGACCCAACCGTGCACAGCATTCGCCTCTGTCGGTGTTATATATATATATATATATATATAAGGGAATTGAATCGTCAAGCAGAGTTCAAATCATGGAAAAAGAAATGCATGAATCTATCTCTTCTCTCTCTTACTACGGGTAAAATAGTCGACCAAACTCGGTTTACAAACCTTATTAAGGCAACCGGTCTTAGAAAAGAAAATGAATTCAAAGTCTGAGTACTACCATTCTTCCACCCTTTTTAGTATATATATATATATATATGGGCATATTTTATTGAAAATAATAGACAGGGATTTGGTGTTGAGCTTTTCATTCAGCCTTTCTAGTTGATGAACGATATGTCAAAACTATTGTAGGCAGTCTCAGTTAGTATTTTCGACTATCTTCGACCATCATCAGTTTTTTCAGCAGCAAGCGACAACAATTGGTAAATCTCGTTCGCCAACAATATATATATATATATATATATATATATATATATATATATATATATATATAACCCTTTTATATAAAGACAAAAAGAAAAAAATCTACTTCCTTGGTGTCATTATAATTTTTCTTTAATTTTTTCTTTTTGTTTTTATATAAAAGGATTTTTTGTCTCTGTACATTAAGTGTTAATGTTTTCTTAATCCCAAATTAATGATACACCAGTAGCCATTGACACTGAGCACTCAAATTGGATACTCTTACACCTTGGATTTCCTCCTCGGATCATAAAAGAATATATATATAGTTACAAAAATTATTTCGTGAGTCATGATCTAACCTACTACAGTTTCGCCTAAGTGGCTCATCAAGGTACCTAATCCCTGATGAGCCGCTTAGTTGAAACTGTAGTAAGTTAGTTCCTGACTCACAAAATAATTTTTGTCACTATTTTGCTCTACTTAGTATTGAGCACTTTTTGTACTTGTAGCTTTGCAGCAATTTACGGTGGGGTTTTTTTTACCAATCGCGTATCTGTTGATCTTTTTCAATTGGTGTGACAAGGTTGGCCTTTTTTTTTCCCCCAATATATATATATATTTTCCCTAGACAGTGATTCGTTGTATATTTTTATCTTCGAATTACTTGAGGTTTTTTTCCCTTACCGTAAGTGCTTTTATACAGTAAGTTATTTTATATATATATATATATATATATATATATATATATATATATATAATCATCCACAGACAGATCTGTTTCGTTCTATCAGAACTCATCAGTGTGGCTAGACAGTATCTTCCGTAGCTGGGATCGAAACTCGGTTGACTCAAACGTCAACACAAGCTTCTAACCATTCAACCACGAGGAGATATTAGCTGCGATGTAAATTTTAAACGGTTATGAATCACAATTAATATTGTTTACATACATCCGTTCAACGGTAGCCGAGACCTCAATTCAAACGAAGAGGCTTGCAATAATCGCTATATATATATATATATATATATATATATATATATATTTCATTGAACATAATAGACATTTTCTGTCTACATATATTCTTGTTGATCCCTTCGTATTGCCGTATTACTTTTATCGTATTCGGCGAAAATTGATTGGATACGATAAAAGCAATACGGCAATACGAACGGATCAACAAGAAAATATGTAGACAGAAAAAAGTCTATTATATTCAACGAAATTTGTATTAATGAAGAAATGCTACCAAAATATATGTATATATATATATATATACATATATATAAGTTGGCCGACCGTAGTTGAGGGCAACCTGAAGGTTCCGTTTTCAATAGCAACTACACTAAGGTGTAGGAGAGATTGCCATACCATATAATTCAGATTGTTAAGCAACGCGACATCTAGTACCATTTTGTGAGTCTTTGTGCGCTTCTGTGTGCATGTATACATACTAGACGATGTGTGAACCCGTTGGCTTCCCGTTGTAACACAGGTCCATGATGAAGTCGATGCTCCTATTTATGAAGGAGAGAAAAATTCTAATTAGCATTTCAAAGCTATCTTCTTTATATCACGAATTTGGAGGATTTGAAAATAACTTTCAGACTCAACAAAATCCTTCAGTGACAAGTTGAACTGTAAATTGCTTTATTCTCTTATAAGATTTGAAGTACATTATTCTAATAGTAATCTTACTCTCTAGTGCCATTTTAATTGGTTTATGATTACATATATACACATTCAGACACAAAAATATAAAGAGAACGTTAGAGGGTGAAGTATTTGCTAATGATCCGGGAGACCGGGGTTCATGATACCAAAGACTTAAAAAATGCTATTTGATGACTCATTGCTTAACACTCAGCATTATAAGGAACGGATCAAGGGTAAAGTAGAGTGATCCAGGGAAAGGAGTAGCACTCTCTCCTACATATCGGTGAAGTAGCTATTGAGAATAAAGCCCTCAGCTCACCCTCGACTACGGTCGGCCAACTTATATATATATATATATATGAGGGTAACAGTTAGCATTGGAGGAAATGGATTCGGTCACTCGAGTTCTAATCCTGAACGAAGCCGTTTGCATTTCATATTGCGCTAATACGTTTGGGAAAAGAATTAATACAACTATTCCCCCTCCACCCTCCAGCGATGGGTAAATAGTTGGGCAGACTGGGCTCTTTTCCTTGAAAATAGCAACCGGTCTAGGAGAAGGAAAACCTGTTAAACCCAGCTTAAAAATATGATCTGTGTCACAACTTGTTCGTGATGATATATATATATATATATATATATATATCATCACGTCGCGCCGTCAGCATGTATATCCATGGCCTTCTCTCGCCACTCCTCCCGATCGTCCATTGCTTCCAGTTGGTCTTCAGGGTTATATCTCGTGTCGGCACAGAGCTGCTGTGTGTAGGCTCTAGCTGATCGCCCTGCCTTTGATCGTCCACGAGAAGGGGTCCACAGGAATACATCACTTATGAGCTCGTATATATATATATATATATGCGTGTGTGTGTGTGTGTGTGTGTGTGTGTGTGTTTGTGTCGTTTATACTTTAGTATATTATTGATTTAGTAATTTATATATTACTAAATGAATAAGATTAATTTTTATTCAGCTTTTTGTATTGAACACTTTAGGTATTAGCTTAGGTAATGCTGTGAGTGCTATTTCTTTTAGCTTGGCATTGCAGTAATGGTTGATTATTTTCAAGCAGTATGGATGTATTTAAAAAAGTTTTTATAGATATCGGTTTGTAATATATATATATATAAATATATATTTATTTATATATATATATATATATATATATTATTTTTATAACCATTTCTATAACTCTGGCGACGTGAAAAAACAAACAGATAATGCAATTTCTAAATAACACACACACACACACACACACACACACACACACACACACACACACACACACACATATATATATATATATATAGTCTGTGGATAAAAAACAAACAGATTATGCAATTTCTAAATAACATATATATATATATATATATATATATATATATATATATTTATATATAGTCTGTGGATATATATATATATATATATATATATATATATATATATATATATATATACTCTGTGGATGACTATATATATATATATATATGTGTGTATGTGTGTGTGTGTGTGTGTGTGTTGTCTTGTTTTTTTCTTCCGATTCGAATTCAGTAGAAAAAGTAAATTTTGAAATAAAATGAAAAATAACCATATCTGTGCATGAAATTCCTGCAACATTGGAATTTTTTAAAAATTATGTCAAAATCATTATTAAGTATTGAGTTTTCTTTTCCTTGATTCTCATATCAATGGATGACATTTCATTTTTCAAGTAAAAACCACGGTGTTTAATGATGTCATTCTACAACGGTCTGAATAATAGAAAGTCAAAAGCAAATGAAATTAAAAATGAAAAAAATACGAAGCAAAATCTCATCGTGAAAATTTTATTCAACAAAATTGTTTTAAAGATGATCACTCTGCTTAATCGATGAATACGAAAAAGAAGAAATAGATATGGACTGGCTGTAGCGGATAAAAACATAGAGAGATAGATGTGAATAAAGTGAGATAGATAGATAGATAGATAGATAGATAGATAGATTATTGACAAAGAAAGAAAGAAAGAAAGAAAGAAAGAAAGAAATTAAATGATGAGAAAGAAAGAAAGAAAGAAAGAAAGAAAGAAAGAAGAAATCAAATGAGCAGAAGAGATAGATAGATAGACAGATGACAAAGAAAGAAAGAAAGAAAGAAAGAAAGAAAGAAAGAAAGAAAGAAAGAAATTAAATGAAGAGAATGAGAAAGAAAGAAAGAAGGAAAGAAAGAAAGAAAGAAATTAAATGGAGAGAAAGAAAGAAAGAAAGAAAGAAATTAAATGAAGAGAATGAAAAAGAAAGAAAGAAAGAAAGAAAGAAAGAAAGAAATTAAATGAGCAGAAGAGATAGATAGATAGATAAAGAGATAGATATGAAATTGAAACTGATGGAAGAAGCTATTTTATTTTGACAGAAATTTCCCTTTAAGGCATCTTACTCTAAACTTTAACTCGCCTCAATATACTATTTCTCTTGGTGTTTATGAATGGATTGTCGAATGTCACGGAGCAATTGGCGTAGGATTTCTCGACAGAGTCAAAAGTTTTTACTACATTCTTCACGCATCTTCAGAAATAGAAGGTTTAGTCGCACGCGCCTGCGCACACACACTGGCACAGACTCACACACACACGCACACACACAAGCACACACACACACACACACACACACACACACACACACACACACACACACACACACATATATATATATATATATATATATATATATATATAACTTTCTATATACATATATTTCAACTTATCACTTTATTTTGTTGAATTAGTGTTAAGATGTTGACAGATCACTTATTCTAGTAAGATTTTTTAATTAATTACTTATATTTATTGTTATTTTTTAATGTGTTTTTATAACACTTCTAATCCTAATTCTTCCTCAATTAGATCTTTATTACAAATTTCAAGCAACGTATACGAAAGTTTATTTAGAATAAGTCCAGTAGCGAATGGGTCTCCATGGTGTAATAGCTGAAATACTTGACTGTGGCCTATAAGTAAAAAAAACTATTGATATAAAAATAAAAAGGAAAATTTTAATTCTTAAGATAAAAAATTTCTAGAATTATCAATTCTGCATACAAAGACGCTAGTTTTGTTTTTTTTTAAATTCTTTTAAAAAACTTTTATAAAGTTTCTAAAATTTTAAAAATATCGATAGTAAATACGTTAAAATTTCGAACTTTGATTACATCTCATCCATTTGATGTTTGGTTTGGTTTCTTTGTTTAATGGCATATCAACCGTTGTAGGTTATTTAATGCCCAAACCATTCTCCTAGATGAACAGTAGTGGTACTATTTAACCCATAGCTGGGAGGATAAGGGGGTTCATACCTTTCCCAAGGGTATTTGCCCAAAAGTGATCGACTGGAGTACGAACTCGCTTACTACGATTCCACAGTTCATCGCTTTAACCATTACACCCCACCGCATATATTTGAAACAACGCAACTAACGTTAAAGGAATACTAAGAATTATCTTTTTTTTTTCTTTTATTTCACTTTAGAATTTGAATTTAACTCAGAAGTAAAAACACCACGTATCAACATTGTCTCTGATGAAGAGGACTTGTCAGCATTGAAGACAATGTTGATGCATCGATACAACAACTCGAGGACTACATAGAAAATCACGAAGGAAGACTGATAACAGCCATCAAAAACGATACTGACAACACGATGGCCAACAGAATGACAATAACTAGGAAACAAAAATGGGAAGACAAACAACTCAATGGGCGCTAATAAATAACATTACACACGAAAAAACATGGACGTGGCTGATAAAAGGAAACTTTGAAAGAGAAACAGAATCTCTCCTTATAGCAGCACAAAACAACGCCATAAGAACCAATCAAATCAAAGCGAGAATAGATAAGACGCTAAAAAATAACAAATATAGGTTATGTGGTGATAGAGACGAAACCATCAATCACATAATAAGCGAATGCAGCAAATCAACACCGAAGGAATATAAGACTAGACACAACTGGGTGAGCAAGGTGATCCACCAGATGTGCAAGAAAATTGAATTTGACCAGACGGATAAATGGTATATGAACAACCCAGCATCTGTCCTAGAGAATGACACATACAAACTCCGATGGGACTTTGATATAAAAACGGATCATCTAATCTCTGCCAGAAAACCAAACCTTATAGAAATCACCAAAGAAAAAGAGAACATGCAAAATTGTTGACTTTGCTGTCCCGGCTGACCGCAGAATAAAACTGAAAGAAAGTGAAAAGAATGATAAGTACCTGGATCTTGCTCGGGAATTGAACAAAACTATGTAACATGAAGGTGACAGTTATACCAATTGTAATTGGTGCTTTTGGTACAGTCACCAAAGGTTTATTATAGGGACTGGAGGACTTGGAGGTTGGAGGACGAGTGGAGACCATTCAAACTACAGCATTATTGTGAACGGCCAGAATAATGAGAAGAATCCTGGAGACTTGAGGAGACTTGCTGTCACTTAAACTTCAGTGAAAAACCAACAGCTGACGCCGATGAGAAAAACTCTCGAGGAGTAAATGATAAATTAAAAATAACGTAACTTTTAACATTGGCATTTTATACAACTATAAATAAACTTATACTTTGAATACTTTGTTTTCTTTACTTTCATATTTACATACCGTCGGATTCATTTTCATTCGTTCGATGGTTCACTGAAATACTCTCTTAAATTATTTATCTAACCATTTTTTCTGTAATCATACAATTTAATCTTTTTTTTTTTTACATGATAGTAATTTTTTGTCCGATTATGTAATTTGTTCCAAAAATGTATTACTCTATCAACAAAAACTGTTTTACTATATTAACTATATTAAATGTCTCTGTTAACAAAAAACAAACAAACAATGGAGTAGCACCCTCCCCTACACCTTGGTGTAGTAGCTATTGAAAAGAGAGTCTTCAGATCACCTTCGACTAAGGTCGCCAACCAACCTTACTTACTTTTTGCAATCTGTCTTGGCAGATAATTTCCATTTCAAGGAGAAATATTGATAAAAATGAGTATTAAAATTTTAAAATTCTATAGATTATTTTGAAAAAGTTTCAATTAGATCACCCCCACCCATTCTTCTTGCTGGTAAAGTAGATAATCCAAATTTTTCTAATCTCTCTCTATCACTGTAATCTTTTACCCTTTTTTTAAAATCATTTTTGTCACTCTTCAATTTCCATGTTTTTACCCTGGAGCCTATGCCTGAGAACAGTTTTATACGAGATCTTATTAGGGTTTTATATATGTATATATGAAATAAATCAATTCCGAATCCATTTTGCAACACAATGCTATTTTTGTCGAATCTGCGTCATATTGAAAGTTAGTTTTAAATATTTGCCTTTTTTCTTTTTCAATCGGCAACTATTATTGTTTCTATTAACATTTGTTTGACTCATTAATTCAAGAGCAAAACTCTTATGGACTTGATTAAATTACATCTTCAGAGACCCTAATTCCGGAGATGCCCTAGAAGAAATACGACCACATATTGCTGAAAATCCTCGACTCTAAGAGAAAATGTTTCCTTTTATTCTTTTTTTATTTTTTAAAGGGCTATTAGCCCTTAATCTGAACTTCGACCCATAAAATCAAAATACATTTTTGGACTGTATGTAACTGTTATTAAACTAACTTTGGCTTAAAATAACCCAATAAGGGTTGACATGCACAATATATAATTCGAGACGCTTATTTGTAAATTGACTTTGCCATAAGATAATCCAACAAGGACTGATATAACGTAAAACCAACCAACCAACCAACCAACCTACATTTTATCAAAAACAACTTCAATTAAATCGAGACACTAAACTGCATCTGATGATAAAGCTACAGTCTTGGAGCTTAAGTGAATGTGGAGTACCACTTCATTGCTATTAATTCCAGGTTCACTCTGACCTGGAGTGGTACTACTTGATAGGGTCCTATCGATGGGTTAAATAGCACTGTTTTACTATTTAACCATGTGCAAACAAATGACTGATATTAAACTGAATTGTTAGTGTTATATAGCAATACTTGGAACCATTAAACTACGAGTTAACAAATGAGTAATGTTAAATGGAATAATAATTATTAAACCAAATCATATACATTTAATAGATATGTATAAAGAGGATTTGGCATTAGATAACCTACAATGGTTGATATGCCATAAAACCTAATGAAACAAAATCATATACATTTAATTTATATGTATAAAGAGGATTTGGCATTAGATTACCTACAGTGGTTGATATGCCATAAAACCCAACTAAACCACATCATATACATTTGATATATATGTATAAAGAGGATTTGGCATTAAATAAACTTTAATGGCTGATATGCCAATAAACCCAAACAACTAACCAACCTAAAATTAAAAGATTAAACAATATTCTAGTAAAATTGTTAATAAATGACAATATTTCACCAAGAAATTGAAGATGTCATGAACACTGTTCTAATAACAGTAGTGTTTAAAATCAGTAAAAAAATGGGGCCAACTGACCGAGAGACGAAATAAGGGATGGGATCATAGGTCTGATTAGCTAAGTAAATAAGCGCATATCGATAACGAAGATTGCTCTAGGCAAAATAGCACTCTGTCAGCAGGGTTTTGAATACGTTTAATGTATCCCATGTAGAGACCCCCCAAACATACATCGCTATGACGCTAAACTGCCTTTGGTAGTGAAGGTCTAGTTCTGGGGATCTGGAGTACCCCCTCATTGTCATTACTTCCGTATCCACTCAGCCCGGAGTGGTAGTATCTGTTACTTTTTGGTTTGTTGTTTAATTGCATATCAACCTCCATGGGTTATTCAATACCAAAACAATTTCTGTAGAACAGAAATTATACTGCTTAGCTAATTGCTGGGGAGTAAGAGGGGTTCATAATTTCCCCCAAGGGGTGTTAGTCCGAAAGTGAATCTAATTGCACGACTGGAATTCGAACTCACTTACATAAACTCCCGGAACTTGTGGGAATAGAACTGATGCCACAACCAGCAGATCGTCTGGACCTTGCTCCCTCGAATTATTTATTTTTCCGATTCCTGTGCCCGTGACATTTCAACGATTAAGAGGACATTGAAGCGTCAGAGAATGAGTTCTTCGCTTCATATGAGAAAAGAATGGTATTAGATATGGGCTTAAAAGAATGGACAGAAATGTGGTTTTAGATGGTGCAGCACGATGGCCTCTGGTTCGAATGTTAGTCTGCTTTTGTTATAACTTGAAAAACAAAGAAAATAAGTTGCCAAAATATTGCAAGACATTTGACACATCCAAGTATTATCATTAATAAAAACAAGGATTGAAAACTCTTTTAAAAAAATTAAAATAAATTGCAATAATCTAAGCATTTGTTTATTTCAGTTTTTTCTCGTCTTCTTTGTTGAAAGGATTTGGCGCGTCACCATCTTTTTTTTCACATTCCATTCGAAATATTTACTTAACCGTGCTGAGTTAGGTTCAAGGTTACAAATGAGATATACTTTGTGAGAACCGAACTCACAAAAGCTATAAAGGGTTACCATAATTATTCGTATATATTACGCACTTTTTGTCCACATTTTTGAAAGCTTAAAAGTTTGGGGTGAGTATTATACACAAGAACTAAATCTGAACTTTTTATCCAGCTATGTGCATCACCATATATAGGACTATATGAGTGAATTGAAGTTATATTTATGATTCAAAATAATGTGAAACAAACACTTCTGTTTCAGGGCCGTTACAGAGAAATAGCCAATCAAATATGAGTTGGTTTAGAATCTTGTTTCTACTTGTGTGCATTTATTTTTGCCAAAACCTTGTTGCTTTTTTTTTCTTCTTTTTCCAAAGCTTAGACAGCTGTTAAGAAACCTATAACATCATCAGTTTATCTCATTAGTTGTCAAGCTTGCCCATGTCTTTATTTAAATTTTAAATTAAAAAAAAATTCAAATTTCAGTAGCGATACTTTTTAGTTAAACCTTATATTTTCTGAAACTAAAAATTTTCAGTCGGAAAAATACACTGGAAAACAGGCAATCACCTCAGATTTAAAAGTTCTTTGATGTCTCCAGTGGAACCATATAAATGAGAGTGCTCATCTTTTGTACTTTAAAGCTGATAAAGAAACTAAGACTCTAGGATAAGTTAAAAGTTTTGCAATATTTTGGCAAAGTGAAAAACAATTCGGCATCTCTGGACGCTTTGGCCGCGATTGTGAACGTGATAAAACCACACTGGACTGTGAGATGTCGAGCTCACCAAATATTCTTCGAGTACTACTCGTTAGATTTACCTTTATGGCTTGGAGCACAGCCACTAAATCCACATTTTTAGGCGTACCTGAACTTGCGTAATCATCGAGGTACTAGAAGCCCAAGTGATTCTTTTTTAACAAGCAGGTCACTGTACTGTGATCAACTGCTCTATCACTTTTCACGCAACAAATATCTTTGATTGATTTCGTGACGTTATGGCTTTGTTCACACTCGTGATGCATAAGTTACCGAATAAGACGTTTATCTGTACGGCTTTCGAATCACTCGCAGACTGAAGTAATGGATAAGTGTTAGCCCACCAACTACCACGATAATACTAACTACAGAAAGTACCATTCATGGCTTGAACAAATCCGTTTACGTGATATACGTGCTGACATCACGCACGTACCAAAATATTGTAAAACCTTGGCCACATCCTAGTACTGAGTCACGAAGCAGTTGTGAGTAAAGTTTTATTTTGGTTCTTTTTTTATATCAAACATGAACGTAAGCTGAAGCTTATATGATAGGAAATAATTGCTGAATTGTTGTTATCGAAAAACTTACAAATTACAAACCAGCTAACCGTCACGCAATTTTTGGCGGAGCACAACTACAATTGAACAAATGACCCTAAAAGGAATGTAAAGGTCACCTGATAACCACACCTTTACTAAAAAAGAAAAAAAAAGAACACACAGAAGTTGGGAAAATTGTAATACATGCAAATGTTTTCGTAGAGAGACTACACATGAGAACATACAAGGTGTGGACGAATTTGCTTCTGCACAATAGTTTATATATATTAATAATAATAATAATAATAATAATAATAATAATAATAATAATAATTTCAAAAAATGTTTTAAAAAGTCTGGTTAAAAACTCATGGCGCTCAGAGTTTCCTGGCTGCGATCTACAGGTTAGTTGGTAATCAATACGTATGACAATGATCGCCGTGAAACTCGAAGTCGTGACTTTTGTAGCCTGCTTTGCTTTTACATTTTTTATAATTGATTATACATTGTGATACTGCTCAACATTTCATCTACTGAGCACTTTGAATAGGTTAGACACACACACACACACACACACACACACACACTCATACACACACGTATTTATATATGCTGGGCTCTGCTGGAGAAGTATGGATGAATTTCATGCGACATTTTTCAATGAACTTTTACCTATGGATACATCAGTGTTGGCTAACCAGCCAAAAACTTACATTTATCAGCAATCTGTGCGGATACTGGGTGCCGTCTAGAGGACTTACTGCAAGCGATGGCTGATAGGGATGGATTTTGAGAGAGAGAGAGAGAGAGAGGGAGAGAGAGAGAGAGAGAGAGAGTCAAATTAATCCGTGATGTTGGCAAGCCTTGATGATGATGATTATAATAAGAATAATATGTTACCTGATTTGATAGTGATCATGATGATAATATTATTGAAATTGTTACATAGATTGATGATGATGATGATGATGATGATGATATTACTAACATAGTTATATAGTTTAATCATGATGATAATGATATTCATAATTGAGTTACATGGTTTGATTATGATGATGATGACATTGATAATAGTCAAATGGTTTGATGATGATGATATTAATATAGTTACATGGTTTAATGATGATGATGATGACATTAATAATATAGTCAAATGGTTTGATGATGATGATGATGATGATGACATTAATAATATAGTCAAATGGTTTGATGATGATGATGATGATGATGATGACATTAATAATATAGTTACATGTTTGAATAAATTTCAATTAGGCTGCAAGAATCACGACGATCAAGCAAGTTAAGTTAGCGACCTTAGTCAAGGGTGACTCGAAGGCTCCCTTTTCAATAACTACTACACAGAAGTGTAGAGGAGGCCGCTACTCCTTTCTCTGGATGCTCCACTTTCCCTTGATCTGCACCTTATAATCCTGAGAGTTAAGCAAGGCAGCATCAAGTACCATTTTTTGAGTCTTTGGTATGACTCGACCTGGGATTGAATCCCGATTTCCCGGGTCATTGGCGAACACTTTACTCATTAGACCATTGGCCTAATAAGTAGCCT
Source organism: Sepioteuthis lessoniana (assembly GCA_963585895.1). Lineage (NCBI taxonomy): Eukaryota > Metazoa > Mollusca > Cephalopoda > Myopsida > Loliginidae > Sepioteuthis > Sepioteuthis lessoniana. The sequence continues at coordinate 78,736,519 of OY757920.1, read as the reverse complement.
AAAAACGTGGGATACAGGGTCGTGCTTCAAACCATCGGGACAAATCCGTCGGGTAATATTCGGAGAGTTTTAGTCGAACTCGATATCTTAGTCTAGTGTTGTTCGACCCCTTCACGATCTCAAGCATCCTGAGCAGTCGAATCGCACCTCACATTACGAAAATATTGCAACAAAAGTTTCAAAAGAACAGCCGCATTCGTAATATTATAACATTTTAGCGATAAAGTATTCATTCATAAGAATACGTTATACATATGAATACTAATTGAGGAATTAGATTTTTCCAGCAAACACACCTCTTAGATTTTTTGTGCCAATGAACACAGCTCGATTACCAAATCTCTCAGTCTGTTTCTTTTCAACACTTTTGTCTCGTTTTCTCGATCATTGCTACTTTACTAAATGTGACCCTATGACCTCTACGACTGCTGCCTTGTGTTAAACTTGAAAACTACAAAAATAAACTTTCTTTTCTTTTATTTTACTTCTTTAGATTTTTTCTTTTTTTTTCTCTTTCTACGAATGAAGCTTAAAAGTTCTTAGCCAAACCAGGAAGGTGATAACCTTTTTTGAAAAAAGCAAAACAAAAAAAAAACTTATTACTTGTTATTTTTTATATTGTTCTTTTTCTAATTGGTCTTTGTTTGATTCATGGTGTGGTAAGTGTATTAGATTATGGGATAAACAGTTTGATTCCATATTGGTTATGTCAAGAATTTTTCAACTATCCTGTAGTTTTATCGTCTTTTCTCTTTCTCAAGATTTTGCCTTTTTCTTCTTCTTCTTCTTCTTTGTTTCTATTCTTCTTCTTTCATTCTTTTTTATCTACTTCTTCTTCTTCTTCTTCTTTCATAATCATTAACATGTTTTTCCCTTTTTCACTTTTCATTTCCCTTTATTTTTGTTTTTTTTAATTGGGGGGGGGCTAAGATATTTATTTTTCATTAAACTTTTTCTTCCTGTATAGATGATCTGTTTTATTTCTATGAAAATAATCTTTCGTCCCCTGACAGATTCAACGATCCGAAGGAAACGCCCTCCCCCAATATATATATATATATATATATATATATATATATATATGTATATGTATGTGTGTGTGTGTGTGTGTGTGTGTGATAGTTGTAGTCTCTCCACTCAATCAGCAGGCTAAAAAGGCATGATGATTACCGGAAAAAAAATAGAATGAAAGAATGAAAAAAAAATAGAGAAGCCGAGAAACAGAAAAATTCACAGACAGACATGAGTCAAATATTTCTCATTCAAATTTTTTAGATTTTTATTTTTGATAATTTTATGTAAACTTTCTTAAAAGTGCGATTTCAAAGTGTTAGTCCAATATACCTCCCAATATAAGTGGGGAAAATTTTTCATACCGCTTGCAGAATAAATTGTGCTCTGGGATATTAATTTCCTCCGGGGTAATGTCTGGCATACCTGCTAGCATATATCATCATCATCATCATCATGTCGTGCCACCAGCACGGATATCCCTGACCATCTCTCGCCACTTCTTCCAATCGTTGATCGCCTCAGGCAGGTCTTCAAGGCTGCATCCCGTATTCTCACATAGCTGCTGTATCTATGTTCGAGCTGGTCGTCCTGCTTTTGCCCGGCCATATGTGGGGGTCCATAGGAGTCCATCACTTATGAGCTCGTCCCTGCTTCTCCAGCAGTGTCCTGCATGTCTGGTTTGTCTGACTTGGCTAGTTTTCGTAATGGAAGGCAGGTGGCCGTATAGTTGGTGCCTTGTGGGGTGTTGCCGCCAGGACTTGTTCAATATTGCTCGCAACATTCTTGTGTAATTGCCGCCTAGCTTCTTCTCCAGCCGTTTAGTTAGCGTCCAAGTAGTGCATCTATACAGCAGTATCTATACGACCGCTACCTGGAAGAAACTGCAGTTTCATTTTATCGGTCAGGTCTGATTTTGGAAATCAGACCTGCTAGTATATATATATATATATATATATATATATATATATATATATATATATATTCCCAGAAACCAGTCTAGATGGCTGGGGCTGTAGAATACGCCGACTGCAACTTTGCAGAGAGGTAAGACCCACTCTCCAATGAGCATCCTGTACCTGAAACTAAATTGTCTCATGGGGAGGCTCCACGTATGAAGCTTTAGTGAATGTGAAATAGGTTTTCATTGCTATAACTCCTAGGTCCACGCTGATCTTTACAATAGGTCAAATAGAACTGTTTAATCGTTTACACGACTAGAAAGCATTTAACTGTGGCAAATAGAACTGTTAGTATTTGATTGCAATACTTGAAACCATTTTTCTGTGTGCAAAGAAATGTAAAAACTGTTACCAAAAGAATTAGTCGTTTACAAATCATATATACTTAATAAAGATGTATTTAATAGAATTTGACATTAACAGTCCAGGAGGGTTGATATGCCGTAAAACACAATGAACCAACCAACGTTTACAAGAAGCAAAATAATCATAATCATCAAGTCAGGCTTTCTCACTCTGTCCCTCTCTCAGGAGAGAGAGAGACAGACAGACAGACAGACAGAGAGACTTGATGGTTGAGACCGATGGCAAAAGAGAGAGGGACACTCCATCCGTCTCTAACATCAAGTCTTGCTCTCTCTCTCTCTCTCTCTCTCTCTCTCTCTCTCTCTCCTGCTCTCCCTCCAGGGGGTATCTGTGTGGTGTAATGGTTAAAGCACCGGACTGCAGAGTCATAGAAAGTAAGTTCGAACTCCAGTCGCGCTATTACGTTCACCTTCGGACAAATACCCTTAGGAAAAGTTATCAAGGAGAAGAACAGCGTTTCTTCTGATGGTCCCTGGCGTTTTCTTATAAGATTTCCCTGCTTATTTTTTCTATCTTTTTTAAGTGACGGCAGTTTGTGGATTGGTGTGTGTTGGTTCTCGAGTACTTTTGCGTGAATTGTATTCCACCAATTCTCTTAAAGCATTTTGGTCGAGGTTTGATGGGCGCCCTTGTCTGGATTCACCTCTCAATCATCAAATGAAACATTAAAACCCGTTTCAGACTTGGAGATCAGTAATGACACAATGGCCATAAAATCAAAACATTTTTAGCCGTTTCAGTAGCGTTTTTTTTTTTTTTTTTTGTAATTCTTAAACCCCCACAACATTGCATGTTGAATAAGCACTTTTATTTGCTTGATTTTAGGGTCGTGAGATCATCAATTACTGAAATAAGAATGAATGATGAATACACTCTTCAATCAGCTAATTTCCGGTTGGATTTAAAACATTAGAAATTTGAAATGCTTAGTTACAACTTGCTTTTGAAAACGAAAATTATTTATGGCTCAACCTAATAAATGCAGAGTGTTAGCGAGAGAAAGAAAGAGAGAAAGAGGGGGGGGTAAGGAGAGAGACATACACAGAGAACGAGAGAGAGAGAGAGAGAGAGAGAGAGAGATGAACGGAGAAATATATATGCTAGTACCTGTGTAACAATGCTCCATAAATGAGTGACTGTATATATGTATCACAAGAAGATGAGAAGATGCAAGATCCTTAAAGAGTTATTTTTCTCATCTTCAATATCATCCTTAATTCACATTCTGTTTGCTCTTCTGCAACTGATGTCTTCCATATTTATTCCTTCCATCTATCTCTTTTTCGTTAATAGCATTTTCTCCCAGAAACATCTTTTCTTCATTTTTGACTTTTTCTTTAGAGAGAGAGAGAGAAAGAAAGAAAGAAAGAAAAAGAGAGTGAAAAAAAATCACACACGCTTTTCATTTTTGACTGAAGAAAGACTTTGACAGTCTGATTAGTAGGCGGGGCTGGCCCACCCACCCACAGAGATTTTCTGATTCGTTTTTGCTGTTAAAAGTGTCAGACAACAGCGATTCCGTGATTGATCTCCTTAGAATGAAACATTGTGTTAATTATTTGCATATGATAGATTTGTTTTTGTTTTGTTTTGTTTTGTTTTATTTTCATTGTTTTGTTTTGTTTTTGCCTGTTCATTCTTCATCGAGTAAATTTAACTGAAGACTGGACCATTAGGAATAATTCTATGAGAAAAAGAAACAAAACAGTGAGAGAACGAGGAAAGCAGATGAATTAGTTAATGGTGAGAGTGTTCTCCAATTGTCCGGGAGAACCAGGTTCAATCACAGGTCAAGTCAGACATAAGACTCAAAAAATGGTACTTGATGTCACCTTGCTTAACACGCGGTATTATAAGGTAAGGATCAAGGGTAAAGTGGAGCAATCCAGGGAAAGGAATAACGTCCTCCCTTACTCGTCGGTGTAGAAGCTATTGAAAAGGTCACCCTTGACTAAAGTCGCCAACTTTACTTTTTACTTAGTATAAAATTGAATGTTCACGTCTCTCAGAAAATAGAAATATTCATTTAAAACAAATTCTGATACTTTTATCATATTTACCCAACCCCTCCGCTCAGGCAGGATATGACACAAGGTCAATTTTTTAAGCGGAGTTTAACAGGTTTGAATTCAGAGTTTTCCTTCTCCTAGACTAGTTGCCTCACCAAGGCTGAAGAAACTAGTCTGCCCTACTATTTACCCATAGCTGGAGGGAGAATATTTGGATTCATACTTTTCCCAAGGGTATTAGTGCTATGTGAAATGAAATCGGTCTCGTCCAGGATTTGAACTCGTGTCGCCGTGTCCAATTCCTGCGACGATATCCATTACACCACGGGCACCTCCATTCTGATACTTTTATAATGTTCGAAACTATTTCTAGTCGCCACTTTAGTAATGTTCTGTGAGAGGCGGGGGGTGCAGAGTAATTATAGCTTATACTTAAAATCTCTTTCCTCGCGTACAATGACAAATAGTGTGTCTGGAATGCTAAACAATACTAACTCGCACTGTTTAGGGCACCTCGGATGGTGTAATAGTTAGCAAGGTAGACTAGCCATCCTTCACGAGTGAGTTCGATTCTTACTGGGTGCCCCATTCACGCGGCCTTGTGCTACATCTAAACAAAGAGCTTAGTAAATTACTACCAACTTGCAATGTTTCATTTCATATCTATTTTGCATACGCTCTGTTCGTCTCTCACGTCAGACCTCAGTCTGACCGCATTCGGCAGGCCGTTTTAATTTTGGGCGGTTCTACCGGGTGTGCCTCGGCACTGGAGAGTTCCTCTGGCCTCAGAGGGCAATTCCCCCGAGGCTTTTACCTCCTTCAGAGGGGGATTATTGCCTGGCACGAGAGGCGCCCCTAATAAGGGGAATGCCGACGGGGCCCGAATGCATTTTTGGTAATGACGCGTGTGGGTTTGCCCTGCGACCGGACCCACCTTAAAAAGGCCTTGTGCCGCATTTGTCTGGTGGTGGGACGGATGATAAATACCAGACCTCTGTCTGGCCCATTTTATATATCCACCACTTCTTGTCACGTAAACTCCTGTAGCACAATCCATTTCAACATTTGTGTTTGTTGGCTGGAGATCCGTGTTAGAACCATGAGTTGATATCGGTACATTTTTCGATATGACACCTCCCCATTTGAGCTGACTTCTACTGGAGTCTATATATTTCAATGTTGGCTTCACACATAGAAACTCCGTACTTCTTTTCTTTTTTTTTTTTTGGTACATCTTGAAGAAATCTTTTTCTCCCGGGTTCAAATATTTATTCAAAGGAATATTCCTTGATGTTTGCGCCTTCCGTTCAGGATAGTATTTTGTAGAACCCGGATTTAATTTTTCTAGCGAACATCAATCCCGCTGGCGACATTCCAAATCTGGTTTTAAGATTTGGCGTGATTTCTGCATGTAATATAATAGCCGAGGGATTTCGGTTCATGCCTTTGGGTTTAGTTAGGCTGAGAACCTTTCGGCTCAGCACATGGGTTAGTTAGGTGCAAACATTGATGCTGCTGTTAACGCGGGCGCGCGCGGGCGGACGAAGGTGTCACTCAGAAATGTCACAATGGTCCGAGACGAAACGGGTGACGGAGTGCGAGTGACGTCACGCACTGGAAGCGCGCAGAGGTTTGTGGAGAATTGAAAGAAAGTAAAGAGTTGAAAACTAGACGCCAAACGAGGAGGTTCGACTTTGGGGGCTCGCTGAGGCGAGACGAATTTGCGCGCCGTGGGTGCCGCTCGAGATAGGGGCCAAATGAATAAGACGGCATAGCCAGATTGTGTCTCTCCTCCTTATTTCGAAACCTTTAACTCAAAGTTAATAAAAAGGTTTCATACCTGAACAAGAAGTCGTTACGTGTTTTCGAATTTCGACACACCTATGTTCTTTATATGTTCTATCGTTATGAACATTATATGTCTATTTCGCACATGGCGTTAATTGAGGTTATGTAACATGCAACCTTTTTCATCCGACTTCCTCCCCTCTGATTTTTTAAAGACCTTTTGAACGAGCCAATAAAGCGTACCGCTTGTCCGTTCGATCTTGGATGATTTGGAGTCATTGTGATGAGTTGTATTTGTAAGGACTTGCAGAAAATCTTGAATTCACTAAACGTGAACTGCATCCCATTGAAAAATCGGCACATACGCGGATTTTGTTATTCTTTTTATTTGCGTAAATAGTTGGCACTACCCATTCAGATTAGTCTACTTTGGAAATGACACTTAAATTCTCAAGCCTTTCCAATTCCTTATTGATTGCATCTAAGACCGCAAAAGGTAAACTCCTTTTTGGTATGAATACTAGTATTGCATTTTCTTTAACTTTAAATTTCGCCTTTGTTTTTGTACACGTCCCAAGACCTGAAAAAACCTCTAGATACTTTCTTTTTAATTCAATTTTTGAATTTTTCTGTAACCGTAATATTACTTGCAGTGACCCTATTTACTTGGTTACAGAAAGAATTGATTGGCAGGTTCTAAAGATCGAATAAGGTAATACCATCCGTTCCGAATAGATTCGTTATTTTTTTAGTACAACTGCTTTTTTAAAAAAAATTCCCGCGAAAGAAATGTAATAGGTGAATTCGCCCCAAAAATTTTCTTCTTGACACGCCACGAGCAACTTTTCACGAAGTCGATAAACTAGGTTTAACCAGTTTTTTTTCCAATTCTTTTCATTTAATTATGGTAATACCGGATCCTGTATCTAATTTTATTTTTATTTTTATATTGTTAATCGTGAAAAAAATAAATTTTCTTTAGAGGTGTTTCGTTCGAAAATTTGCAATTTTTTTTCTTTTCGCTTATCGACTTTACCCAATGTATTTACTTTGTTGATATACTTTTTATTTCTCCGCCATTTTTTTTTTTTTTTTTTGATTTGCAACAAGTGCTCTTATATCCTATTCTTTCCCATTGGTAGCATTTTTTGTTTCTAAAGAAGCAGTCACTCTTAAAATGCTTACCACTACGACCATGGCAAGTATTAAGTATTGAGGGGGGGGTCATTGTGATTTTTTTTTAATTTTTTTTACTGCTAGTTGAAAAACGTTTATATTTTTACTTAGATGAATTTGTGAAAATATCTATTTTCTCAATCCTTGCAGTATCTAGTTTTAACTACACCACTCGTTGATATTCTTCAGCTATTTTTTGAAGAGTTAATTTTGAATCCATTTCTAGTTTAGTCCTTATTTGAAGTCAAACCCTGAACGAATATCAGACATTTAAATGAGTCAGAAGTTAACTGATTTGACTAAAAATTTTCACATTCTCGATGGATGACTCCTGCATATGTGACAAAAGGGTCATCGTCACATTTTACAAGATTTAGACAACTCCATCGTGAATTAAATAATGAAATTCTGTCTCCGAAAATTTTTGTTAATATTCCAATACTCTTTTCAAGATTTATTTCAGTTTCCTTAATAGTAGTCTTTCTTTTCGTCATTCCAAAACGAACAATCCTTTTTGAAGATGCCTTCGTGTCTTTTGTAATAGGACTGAAAAGTTTTCTCCCTCGTCAGGGTGATGAGTAAATTCGCTAATGGAATTCGCGATACCGTCTGGTGCGAATGAATCAGGGTTTTTTTTCCCCTGTAGTTTTCTTAATCAATAGTTAGAAAAACGTTTTTTGTTGTGTCACTTGTTGGGATTGTCGCTCCAATTGGTCTCTATGTCGTTGTAATGGTAATTCTTGTGATTTCTTTTGTAGTTCATATTGATCTTTTTGTAACTGAAGCTGTAATTACTGCTGTTGTTTTCACAGTCCCAACATTTGAGTTACAATTGATTTCAGTTCGTCCATTTTTCTTGGATTCCGCTGAATATTTTAATTATTACTTGTAGGATAAATTTTTTATAGTGCACATATAAGTTCAAAAACGACCATATTTTTCCCCTGTAGTCCACGATAAGTTCATAAACGGTTCCTCGTCACCACTTTTATAATGTTCGAAACTATTTCTCGACGCCACTTTTGGAAGGTTTCGTGAGGGGGTGGGTAATTTTGGCCGATACTTTATAATCTCTTCACTCTCTGCCAAATAATACAAACTTGCAATGTTACATTTCACATCTATTTTGCATAAGTTTTATTCGTCTCTCTCACGTCAGACTTCTATCTGACCGTTTTATATATCCACCACTTCTTGTTACGTGAACTCCAGTAGCAAAATCCATTTTAACACATGTGTTTAAGGACTAGAGATTCATATTTAAACCATAGGTCGGTATCGGTTCATTTTTCTACATAAAACATACAATTATTATAGTTAGTTTTTCACATCAACGTTAGCTGATGGTCTTTCACTGGAGTTTGAGTGACAGCAAGTCTCCAGGACTCTTCTCAGTATTCTGGCCATTCTCAATAATGCTGTAGTTTGGATGGTCTCCACACGTCCACCAACTTCCAAGTCCTCCAGTTCCTTTAATAATCCTTTAGTTATTGTGCCAAAAGCACCAATCACAATTGGTACAATCGTCACTTTCATGTTCTACATCTTTTTCAATTCTCTAGCAAGGTCGAGGTACTTATCCTTCTTTTCGCGTTCTTTCAGTTTTATTCTGTGGTCTGCCGGGACAGCAAAGTCGACAATTTTGCAAATTCATTTATATGTGTTGATTATTATAAGGTTGGTCTTCTGGCCGAGATTAGGTGATCCGTGTGTATGTTAATGTCCCATAGGAGTTTATGTGTGTCTGTTGAACATATACCATTTGTTAGTGTGGTCAAATTTAAATTTCTTACACATTTTTCAGCGGATCACCTTGCCGACCCAGTCGTGTCTCGTCTTATACTCCGGTGCTAATTTGCTGCATTCGCTTATGTGATTGATCGTTTCGTCTCTGTCATCCCATAGCCTACATTTGCTATTTTGTTGAGTCTTATTTATTCTCGCTTTGATTTGATTGGTTCTTATGGCGTTGTCCTGTGTTGCTATTAGGAGAGATTCTGTTTCTCTCTTAAGGTTTCTTTTTCTTTTCGTCTATCGTATTGTCAGTATCGTTTCTGATGGCTATAATCAATGCTCCATCGTGTTTTTCTATGTTGTCTTCGAATTGTATCGATGCATCAAAGCTGTCTTCGATGCTGGCAAGTCTTCTTCCTCCCTCTTTTCTAGAGACATATAGTCTGTCAACGTCGTCTCTGGGATGTAACATCTTATGCATTGTCATTAGTTTTCTTGTTCTTTGATCCATTTGTTTAAGTTCATCTCTAGTCCATTATTATTATTATTATTATTATTATTATTATTATTTTTCTCCTTACGAGTTGTTTACACCATGGTTTGCTGATGATAATTCACAAGAGTCCAAGTGACAGCAAGTCTCCTCCGGTCTTCAGGAGTTTTCTCAGTATTCTGGGTGATCGCAACAATGCTATGGTTTGGATAGCCTCGATTCGTCTTCCAATTCCAACTCTTTTGGGCTCCCATACCAAGTTTTTGGGAAACGTTCCAAGCGCGCCTATTACATTATTATATTACTAATACACATTTGTTCACACTAATGTTAGCTGATGGTTTTTATTGGAATCCCTTAGAGTTTCTCACTCCAGCTCTAACTGATAATTTTTCACAGGAGTGTGAGTGTTAGTAAGTCTCCTTATGTGCCCATGACTCTTTTTAACTATTTTGGCCGATTTTAGGAATTCCGTGGTCTAAATGACTCTAGTTCATCGAGCCACTTTTTCAGGTTCTAAGGGATTTTTCTAATTACTCTGACTATTATTGGTAGTGCTGTAACTTTCGCAGCCTTTTCCGTTCTCCGGCAAAAATCCACCATGTGATCAGTTCTTTTTTCTTATTGATTAAAACTAAGTCCAGTCTTCTGGCCAGGATGAGGGGATCTATTTTTGTCCCAGAGAATTTTATGCATTCTATTTTCAAGGACAGATTGTAGTTCCTACATATACCATTTTTATCATGGTTACTTTTTAATATCTTGCACAATTCTAAGTGGATCACCTTCCTTATCCATTTGTATCTGTTCAAGCATTCTTTCAGTGCTTGTTTGTAGACTTCACTTAAGTGATTTATTGATTCCTCTTTATTATCATATAACCTAAACTTGCTATTTTCCTGTGTATTATCAACTTTTATATTGATATTGTAACAACCACGTTGAATTTAGGATAGGTGCCTAGGGGTTGACGAGATGTAGTCTTGAGGACGCAAAATAGTCAAATAAAAACAAAGGTTTGTAAATACTAACCTAAATTTATTTACAGGGAATGTACAGGGGACGAGGAGGCATACAAATGTAAAAACAGTAACACGTGGGCAGAAGGGGTGAAAGTAAAAACATGGGCTAACAAACATGAAATGTATTTTGGATTAAAGTTTAGAAGATTATTCAAAGCGAAAGCAAATACGATAAAACCGAATAAAAAGTTGAATACAGCAAGTAAAAATGTTACCGGTAAGTTCTTTTATCCCGTGAGAAATTTTCAGGCACATCTGACTCTGTTAGGGGCTGGAATCATTCTGATTAACTGGCCCCAACACTAGGGTCACTTGACCAAAAATATTTGTAGTCTCAACCCAAACGACAAGGCCAAAATGGGGGCTGAGAGAACAACAAACAATGAGCCTTGCAAGATAGTATCCAAAAGGACCCAGATCAAAAGGCAAGGAAAAGTTCACTCTTAGTTCACAAAGGAGACATGAAGTCAGCACCCAAGACCAAATTGAAAATGGGGCCTAAGGATGTAATAATATAATCACTCGTTATGACATTATACCGAGCTGCTATTATTAAATATCTAATTTCCTTTTCGTAACCATGTCCAGGTCATCTCACGTGCAATGTTATTTGTCGCTCAAAATATCCGTATAGTCGTTTTTCTTCCCATTTTTGTTTACTGGATTATTTATTTTTTGTCATCCAGTTATAGTTGTTATTGGCAGCTATGATCAGTCTCTGTCTGATCTTGTTGATATATTATTCGAGGCGTTGTATTACTCCATCGACGAAATCCTCAATGATTGCGAGTCCTCTTCTTCCCATTTCTTTTGTCACAAAGAATCAATGTCATCTTTCGGATGTAAGACCTTGTGCATTATCATCAGTTTCCATGTTCTCTTGTTTATTTGTCGGAGTTTCTCCTTAGTCCAGTTAAAGAAGAGTCGAGTGTATCTTACAAGGGAGACAGTTCATGTATTTATCTTTTTGATCAGATTTCTTCAGTAGAGTTTGGCTTTTAGAAGTTTTCTTGTTTTTCTGAGGTACGCCTTATTATTTATTTCTTAATTTAGATTTGTTTGAAGGTGTCTTCTAATATTCGCAAATATTTGTAGTTATCTTTTTCTACAATTGTTCTGATGAAATCATATTTTGAAGATCAAATATTCAAAAATCTAAATTTGACCGCACGATACGCAAAATTTGATGATATTCGAGTATATACAATAAACTCATTAAAGAATTTCAAATAACTGTTTACGTGTTTAGATTGCAACTCATAGTTTTTTTAGAATTTTTATCGTTTTAGTATTTATGCTTAATATGTTCGGAATATTATTTCAAAATATCTGGTCAGCTAACACTGGTGTGTCCATGTGTAGGAGTCCATTGGAGAACGTTGCTTTTGAGTTCGCACTTACTTCTCCTGTAATATCTTACTCGTAGTATTTGTCGCTGCCTCCCACCAGACACGACTTGACACAAGGTCAAAAGCCCGAAGGCCAATTAAAGTGGGGATAAAGGGGAGGGGAAGGTCGGGAAGGAGCCGAGACTCGAACCCTGCTTGTCAGTGCTGCTCATCGGCTCATTTAGTGCAATGTGAGCCTGATGAGGCAAGCGGTTTCACGAACCCAAATGTGGGTCCGGGCACGTATGCCAGTAAACGGCTTAAACTAGACGCTTGGTCTAGTGCCGTACAAGGGGGACAAAGGAGACAAAAATGCAGCTCGCCCACCCGAAGGTAGCCTAGTCGAAACTAGGTGCCTAATCAAAGGCCCCAAGTCTGCCATTGTTCCTTTTCCAGGGCCACGCTCCGGACCGAAGTCCAGAACAGGCCCCGGGGCACTCACCGGGAGCACGCCCTGTAATATCTTACTCGTCTTCATTGGATGTTTGAGATTGGTAGTAGATGGCCGTGCAACTAATGTTTTTTAGAGTTCTCCTTCTCGGGTTGGTTTAAAAAAGCACGTAGCATCCTTGTGTAGTTTCTATCGAGCACTTTCTTCAAGTGTTCGTTCGAGCGTTTAGTTGTGCAGCCACACAATAGTATTGAACCGGCTACAGCTTGGAAAAAATCACATTTTATTTTATGAGAGAGACCAAATTTCCATATAGTCGATAATCTGTCAATAGTAGTCCATGATATAGAAATATCTGTTCTTTACGCATTAAATTCACTCCCAAGTGAAAAGCAACAATTAAGGAATCGAGATATACATAAGAAATTAATTCAGATTTCATTGAATTTATTTCTCTCATCCATGAGTTGAATTTCTTTTAAGATTTCTTTCTCTTTCTCTCTATTTATCTTTCTTATGTTTCTTTTCTCTCTCTCTCGTTTTCTTTTAGGCATTGTTCATTCCCTACTCCCCTTTTTTCTTTCTTTCTTTTATGGCATATCAACCTCCACGTGTAATTCAATGCCAAAGCCATTCTTTTAGAAGAACAGCAGTGGTTCTATTTAACCAATAACGAGGAGGATAAGTGCTTTCTTACCTTTACCAAGGGTATCAGTCCGAAAGTGAACGTAATATCACCAATGGAGTTCAAACACGCTTAATCCGAGGCCACAGTCTAACATTTTATCCATTACGCGACTAGGATTCCTCATTTTTAAATGGTAGGTCTACTTTTCTGTTAGAAATTACATAAACGAAATCTTGAAAACATTTCTCTGCTCGGTTGTGTAGGTAGAGGTTAGAATACGCTGACTGTATCCCATGCAAAGGCGTAAGACCCTTCTCCCGGAAGGGGCGGTACCCTGGACACGACACTAAACTTCATTTGATGATAAGACTCCAGTTCTGAAAATCCTGAGAGAGACAAGTACTCCCGTTATTGGCATTATTCCCAGGTTCACTCTGACCTGAAGTAGTATCACCTGTTAGGGTCGTATATATGGGTCAAATAAATCTGTTTGAAAATAATCGACATTTAGTTGATTTTACCATTCCAGGGAACCACAAAATTGAAATAAAAGAACGCAAAAAGATAATAATTCGATTTTGCAAAAGAGCAGAAAAAAAGCTATGGAACATGAGGTGACGGAGATAGCAATTGCAGATGGTGCTCTTGGAACGGTTCCTGAAGGCTTGGAAAGGAGACTGGGGTAGTTCAAGATCAGGAGGAGAAATGGGATCATCCAGACCAGTGTTAGAATCAGCTGCAATACTTCGAAGAGTTCAGGGGGACATAAGGAGACTTACTATCACTCAGACTTCAGTGAAAAACTACCAATAAAACTGGTGAGAATAAATCGCCAGAAGAAAAATTATGAAAAAAAAGCCCATAGGACATGATCACACAAACATATCGGAAAATGTTTAAGATATCAGAGCAAGCCGTGAACTGAAATAAAATTATCTGCCTGTGGACAGACGCAAGCAGAGGTAAAAATCTAAAAAAGGATCTAGGTAGATTCATTATCGGCACAACTATATGCTATAGCAATGATGTCACTGAATGACATACAAAGAAAATGCTAACCCAGTTGGCTGGGGCTGTAGAATATACCAACTGCATGTCTGCAGAGGAGTAAAACATTTCCCAATGAGTGTCCTAGATATAACATTAAAAAATCTGATGGTGAGACACAAGTAATGCTAGAATGTTGAGGAATGCGGAGTACCCCTTCATTGCCATTGCTCCCAGGTCCACTGTGAACTGGACGGTAGCACTTGATAGGGTCCTATCTATGGGTCAAATAGAACCGATTGACATCTAAACTGAGAACAAACAAATGACTAATGCCAAATTGAATTCCTTTAAATTGAACTGTTTTATCATTTAACAAATGAACGATGTTTAATTGAATTGTTAGTGATACATCGCAATACTTGGAACGATTTAACTTGGTTGACTTAGTTTAAATTGAATTATAAGAAATTTAACGGCTTGATTATCTAACTGTATGTATCTACAAAATGTATTTACAAATCATATATTTAATATATATATATATATGTAAAAGCAAGATTTGGCTTTAAATAAACAACAATAGTTGATATGCTATAAAACTAAACCAAACTAAGAAAATGCAAAAGAGTCTTTAAATCTACAAAGTCTCAAGAAAAGATTAACAAGCTCATGTTTATGGATGATATTAATTTTTACCAAGACTGAAAGAAATCTAGAAACACAAATAAAAACTATCAGAGTCCAGGGACAAGATTTACGTATGGAATTTGGTATTAAAAAAGGCACCATGCTTGTAATTTTAAGACTTGTTGATAAAAGAATCACTTGAAGAAATAAAACAACCGATTCAGGAAAGCATCGAAACACTTAGAGAAAAATAAAGCTACAAATACCTACGAGTATTTGAAGTGTGTACCATAAAGTAACTAGAATTGAAAGAAATTGTAAGAAAGAGTCTCGCAGAAGAATAAAAAAAATGTCTTTTAGAAAACAAACTCTGCAGCAAAAATCTAATAAAAAAATAAATACATTGGCAATCGCCCTTGTAAGATATACTGGACTCTTCTATAAATAGAAAAGGGAGGAACACAGATACATAGACTATAAAACAAGGAAAATAATGACAATGTACAAGGCCTTATACCCGCTGATAACATAGATTCGCAATCAAGGAACTCTTAGAATATACAAAAATAGCAGAAATTTATTACTGCAGCTCGTAACTGCAATAACAAAAAACAACTTAAGGACAAACAGAAAAACAATAATCAAAATGTCGGGAACATATAAAATGGAAAGAAAAATAACGGTGAGGATACTTCATGTGACAAACTGAAAAAAATTGCATACAAGATGAGCTGAATATAGTTAAGAAGAGGAAACCTGAAGAAAGAAACCGAATCTCTATTAATAGCAGGACAAAATAATGCCGTAAAGATCAATTATAGCATAGAAAAATAGACAATACGCCGAAGAATAGCAAATGTAGCTTATATGGTGACAGAGATGAAACAGTTAAACACATCAGTCAATTCAACAAACTAGTACAAGAAAAGCACAAGAGTAGGTTTAGGATGTCTCAATATATATGGGACCATATGACTGCTAATAACTCTACTAATAATAATATTGTGCTTTTTTTTGTTTCAGATTTGAAAAATAGTATACTCTAACAACTATTAATCCTTGATCACAATGCCTTGCAGAAGAAAGGAAAAATATTTTGCGTCTCCGCTTATTTGGAGACAAAATCATTCAAAACGGTCTCAAAATAGATGCAACCCATTAATATGATAATGATTTATTACTGATATCAGAAACACAAAAAAAGATTGCATGTCCTGGAAGTTGATATAATAATGATTAAAAAAACATTGTTGATTTGATCACAGTGTTTTGTCTTATATGAATCGTCCTTCTCCACCTCACTCGATGAGTTGTTACACATGATCAAGACAGAAACAGTGATGAAAAGAAAAATAAATCGTTTAATGATAGAAAGGATTCATAGCAGAATACCAACGAGGAAGGCCAAAGAATACATCAGCCGAAATTGTGACAAGAACAAAATGAGAAAATAAGTCCGAATAACTTTGTGGAACAGTCAAAATGGTTCGAGTAAGACCAAAGAATGCATCTGTTGAAACTAAGGTAAAGTCTAGATAAGATTAGTCCAAATAACTTAATGAAGAAGTCAAAATGACTCTACGAGGAAGGCCAAATGATGTATCTGCTGAAATTTTGATAAAAACAAAATGGGAATACAAATCAAAACAACTTTGTAAAACTGAAAAAAATGACTCAGCGAGGAAGGCCAAAGAATGCATCAGCTGAAATTGTGATAAAACAAGATGAGAATATTTGTCCAATTGGGATATCAAAAGTGACTTATATCAAAACTTTTGACACCGAGGAAGGTCGAAGAACGCACCGAACTTTTTTTTTCACAATGTTTTCGTTACTTATTTATTTTTTCTTCTAATTTCCCAAAAGAAAACATACGGTCTTTTCCGAAGTGAACAGACCTTGATAAGAGATGAAGCAGATGTTGTACTTGCCAATATCCCTGGGTGTGGTTCTCTTCTCCCGGCCAGCCATTCACCTTAAACACCCCGGAGGGGGACTTCCGCCGGAAGATCATGATAGTTTGCAGCAGTTTTCTCTTTTCTTTTTTTTCTTTTCTTTTTTTTTTTTCTTAAGCATTGGTCATCCGTCGAGCTGACAATTATCAGTTAAATGTGGCAACATTTAACCCTCAGACACCTGAAATACACAAATAGTCTTAATTCTACCCTGATTAGTTAGGCGGTACCCCACCGATGAATCATAAAAACGAAGAGGATATTCAGATAATGCTACCCCAAATGTCTCACATGGTTACATTTGGAAATGCAATGTGGCATTTTAAGATGCGATAAACATTTGGGTGGAGATTAAAAACATCTTACCTTTTATCAACACCATTTGAAAGAAGGTGTTTTTTAGTAGTAATCTAAATATTAAAGCTTAGTTGTTTAGTTGGATTGTTTTATAACATGTCAAACTTTTCTGGGTTATTCCATGCTGAAGATTTCTTTGTTGTAATCTACGTATCAGAAGTTTGTTTGTTTGTTGTTTCGTTGGTTTTGAAGTACGTCATCCCTTTCTGGGTTACTTAATGGTTATGCCAGTCTTTCTTTTAGACTGATTTCGAGTAACTATTCGAAGTTAATAATCATTTGTTAAAAAATTATAGCGTCAAATGACTATTCTTAATATTACTCATTTGTACTCTGTTTTATGCTTTCTAGTATTCTTTTCTAATATTGATAATGTAAGTAAGTTGGCGACCGTAGTCGAGGGTCTCCCTTTTCGATAGCTACTACACCAAGGTGTAGGGAAGGCACTACTCCTTTCCCTGGATTGCTCCACTTTACCCTTGATCCGTACCTAATAATTCTGAGTGTTAAGCAAGAGAGCATCAAGTACCATTTTTGAGTCTTTGGTATAAGTCGACCTGGGATTGAACCCAGCTCTACTGGTCCATTGGTAAACACTCTAACCATTATACCAATGTCCGGTATAATATTAATATTTGCAATTAATTATATGGATAGTTTATTGGTTTTGTGTCATATTAACCTTTGCTAGGTTATTTTAAGCCGAATTCAATTTAAAAATTGTGAATTCCAATTATAAAAATGTATTTTCATCATCATTTTAAACGGAAAAACACTAAATGTTTTATGAACAAATGTATTAATATATTTTAGTGTTTTAAACATTATCTCAAAAAGATCTTTGCCCAGTCGGCTGGGGCTGTAGAATACACTGACTGCACCTCTACAGAGGGGTAAGACGCCCCACGAGTGTCCTGGATATGACACTAAACAATCTGATGGTGAGGTTTCAGTAATGCTGGAGCTTTTGGAAATGCAGAGTTCCCCTTCATTGCCATTGCTCCCAGGTTCACTCTGGCCCGGAGTGGTAGCACCTGATAGGGCCCGATCTATGGGTTCAATATAACTAACAGCATACTTATGCTAAACTGAATTGTTTGAGTAAACTGAATAGCTTGAAATAGAAGTGCTTTTGATAATTAAACCGTACTTACATTTAAACTGAATTATTTCAAATTGAACTGTTTTTCGACATTAAAACTGTATTTACACTTAACTGAATTGTTACATATAACTGCTTGAATTGTTTGAAATAGAAATGTTTTTGACAATTAAACTGTGTACTTATGCTAAACTGAATGGTTTTAAATAGAACAGATTATTTACATAAAAATGGATTTGGCGTTAAATAACCTACAAAGGTTGATATGCCATAAAACCCAACAAACCAACCAACCAACAAAATCAAAAAGATCTACTTCAGCCATAATAGAAATAATTTGCATTCGGATATATAGAATTAAGTATTTCTATCTAATAATAATAATGTATGCAAAATTATATAGTTTAAAGCAAGTATTCATATTTGATAATTATAATAATAATTTGTTTGCAAATATCTCCGTTAATTCATTCCTATAGACCACTAATAATTTATACATTTATATGGATTTGATTAATAAAGTAAGATAATAATAATAATAATAATAATAATAATAATAATAATAATAATAATAATAATAAATCTGCTAAATTGTTGACTTTGCTGTCCCGGCGGACCACAGAATAAATCTGAAGGAAAGTGAAAAGAAAGATAAGTACCTCGACCTTGCGAGAGAATTGAAAAAACTGTGAAACATGAAAGTAACGATAGTGCCAATTGTGATTGTGCGTTAGGCAAAGTAACTAAAGGATTATTAAAAGGCCTGGAGGACTTGGAAGTTAGCGGACGGGTAGAGACTATCCAAACGACAGCATTGCTGAGGACGGCCAGAATACTGAGACTTGGTGTCACTCAAACTCCAGTGAAAAACCAACAGCTAATACTGATGTGAAAACTCTAGAAGAAGACAATGGAGACCATCCAAAGGACAGCACTGTTTAGATAGGCCAGAATACAGAGAAGAATCTTGGAGTCTTGAGGAAACTTGCTCTCACTATAAGTCCAGTGAAAGACCATCAACTAAGGGTGGTGTGAAAAACTCTCAAAGGAAGAAGATAATTATAATAATCCTTAACATACAATTATAGCTTCAAGTAACTATTCTTAACACAAACAATTTCACATAGTGATATGGTGTTCTATCGAATAACAGTAATTTTCAACCAGATCTATTTGACACAAACATAGGAATTTTAGAGATAAAACTACTCCAAGTAAGAGTGAACCTGGGAATAATTTCAACAAAAAAGTCCATACACTACATATCTCCATCAGTGGGGCTTCACTACAGGGGACAGGATTTCTTTTTCAGGGGTTGGCGGTAATTTTAGTGGGTGGCGCTATTTGACTCTTCTGCAGAGAATGCAGTCGCCAATTCTAGGCATCTAAATATTAAGCAAGTCGGAGAGTGGAGCAATAAGTAAGATAATTTCTATGTATTTATTCATTCTTGTTGGCATTGTTCCATTATGAATTAAGGTTATCAAAGATGAAAATCTTTTTAGCAATCGCTTTCAACCAGAGATTTTTTTTCGAAAGATTATGCAGCTACTAAAGAAAGCTTATAAAAATTACTTTTCAAACGTTGTGTTTTACCTGACTCGATTGATTGATTAATTTTACCGATATGTCAGTCCGCTTAAGATTATTTGACCCCTAAAAATTACGTTTATTCTTGGTTTATGCTTTCATTTTTTATATAATTGTTCTCTAAGTGTTGTTTTTGCACATAGTTATATGAAATCAAGTATTCATATATAATACAAATAATTTTCACATAGTTGGATGGTTTCAAGTATTTCTATCTAATATTAATAATTATATTGTTTCAAGTAATCATTTTTATTTAATAACTGCCATTTAATTGTTCACATTTATATGGTCTCAAAAAACAGAAATCCTTAATAAACAATTGTACTTTTAAGTAACGATTCTTAATACAAATAATTTTCAGTTGCATATACAGTATTACTAATACAAATAATTTGTATGGTTTCAAGTAATTATTTCTATTTAATTATTGTCTTTTGTTGGCACTAAGTAACGAGGGTTGGCTGCCCAAAATATTCTTATGAAATGTTTTATTTTTCAGTATAGTTCCTCTTGCGGTTCGCACACTTCTTTAATCAGGTGTTGAACTGTTTGGACCCCATTGATCAAAAAAGTTATCTATAGCAAATATGACGTTATCATTTGAATATTTCAACCAGTTAATTTTTCAGCCTACCCTTCTAATAACTAATAGAAATCCTTACTAAACAAGTAACTATTATTAATAAAAATAATTAACTGTTTTATGATATCAAGTATTCCTATCTAATACAAATAATTTTTACATAAATCTTGACCCATCAATGGAATAGGCACTGAATAAAGGAGGTCCTTTACACCCCGAAGATCTCCAGAACTGGAGCCTCACCATCAGACGCAGTTTATTGTCACATTTAGAATACCCCTTTTTCTGAAGGAAGTGAGTTTTACTTTTCTCCTGAGGATACTATCAGCGTATTCTAAGCCTTGCTTCCTGGGCGTACCAAAGTTTTGGCTTCCAAAGTTGAATATGAGATTAAAATAGAAAAGAAAAAGGAAAAGAAAAGCTACCCATAACAATGGAATGAAAGATAAGTATAAAGGACTATTTCTTTCTTTTTATCCTTGCTGAATTTTCGTCATGGTCCGACAGGAAGAGACCAACTGACAATATCTTCATTAAAACCAGAGAAAAAGATCGCAAAATTTTTTTGTTACCAAAAGAAGAGAAAAAAAAAAGTAGAAAAAGAAAATAAACTTTATCTGCATTCCGACTGTATCATGATAGCTTGATAATTATAATTTGTTTGGTTTGGTTTCATGGTATATCAACCATTGTTGGTTATTTAATGTCAAATCCTGTTTTTACATATATATTGAGTATATGATTGTAAATACATTTTGTAGATAAACACAGTTAAATGATCAAACCGTCCTATTTCCAGCAATTCAATTTAGCATAAGGCAACAAAGTTAAATGTTACCAAGTATTACTATGTATCACTAACAATTCAATTAAACATCGGTCATTTGTTTACGCATAGTTAAAAGATCAAACAGTTCTATTTCAAACAATTCAATTTAGCATAAGTCATTTGTTTTCACTTAGTTTAAATGTCAAACAGTTCTATTGGACCCATAGATAGGACCCTATCAAATGCAACCACTCCGGACTAGAGTTAACCTAGAAGCAACGGCAATGAAGGAGAACTGTAAATTCCTCAAAGCCTCACCATCAGATTGTTTAATGTTATATCCAAGATACTCATAGTACAGTGGGGTCTTACCCATCTGCAGAGATGTAATCGGTGCATTCTACGACCCCAGCCAACTGGGCTGTATGTTTAGTGTTAAGAACAGCAAGCTAATCTTGACAAAAGCGCCTAATATTTACTGAATCGACTGGCAACACACAGCAATCTTTCAATTAAAAGAAAATTCACAGCAGTCCTATAAAAAAAGGGAACAACGGCCGATCAACTTTTTTCTTTCATTTTTAATTCAGCGCGGGAGTTTTAATAGAACTGAAAATACGAGGGATGTCCGAAAATTAAGGTCTTCATTCGTCATTATCATCTCCGATAACTTATTAGATCGTCGAGGTTTCATAACGTGTAATTTCCCTTTAATGACATCTCTCAGAGCAATAAAGGGTTACTTGTCAGTTCTTATTTCCTCTCCCATAACGTATTTGTTGGAACACCATATCAAGTAATTCTCCTCAATAACATCTCACAGAGCAATTGAGATTACTTGGCAGTGGCCATCTCCTCTCCAAGTAACATGTAGCAACTTGTAGGTTACATCACATGCAAGAAACCATATACTAAATGATTAGACAGTTCTATTTGATCCATAGTTAGGGCCCCAACACAAGGTCAAAGTGGACCTGGGAGTAATGGCAATGAAGAGGAACTGAACATTTCTCAAAGTTCAAGGACTGGAGCCTCACCATCAGATGTTTTAGTGTCATCCCAAGAACACTCATTGGGTGAGAATCTTACCCCTCCACAGAGATACCGTCGGTGTATTCTACAACCCCAACCGACTAATGGAAGATAAATAGACTGTTACGAACAGACTGAGATGTGAACACACTGATAGATAGATATATATAGAGAGAGAGATAGGGGGAGAGATGGGGGGAGAGATAGGCGAGAGAGAGAGAGATTGGGGGTGGAGAGAGACACCAACAGATAGATAGATACGAACATACTAAGATAGATACGAACAAAGATAGATAAATAGATACATATTAACTAATAGATATATATGAGTAGGCTGAAAAGGATAGATAGATAGATAGATATCCCTTATTATTATAACGATTAGACTTAGATAGATAGCAATGCTAAAGCTATAGAGGTTTATATAAAATTCCGTGAAGCATTACATTGTCAATCGTTTAAATTTGTGTCTTTTTCAGTCAATTCTCCACCATAAAGAACTTCCGGCAGAAATCTTTCTGAAAGAAAATCGCTTCGTTGAATTTTTTTTCTACATAAATATTTTACTATCTACACTATCTTATGTCAGCTCCACACGAATAAACATATGACATGCCTAGAAGATTTAAGGGATCAACTTTTATTAAATATTTCCCATGGGAAACAATGGAAAACATATTTAGCAGAAATCTTATGCTCAATAGAACAATTATCAAAGCGAATTTTTGTCAGCTTTGCTACCAAGTTTAGTCCGGTCTCCAACCACTTTTAGACCGGCCTGCAACCACGTTCAGTCCGGCCTGAAACCACTTTTAGTCCAGTCGACAACCATGTTTAGTACAGCCAGAAACTGCCTTTAGTCCAACCGGCAACTATATTTAGTTCGGCCTGCAACTAGATTTAGTCCAGCCTGCAACCAAGTCTCGCCCGTCCGGCCTGAAATCATGTGCAATCATGCCGATAGATACGTTTAGTCCGACCTGTAATCAAGTTTAGTCAAACCATGTTTAGTTCAGCGTGTAAGCATGTGTATTCTGGCCTGAAAATATGTGTAGTCTGGTCGTTAAACACGTCTAGTCCGGCATGTAGCAATTTATAGTCTGGCCTGAAACCTTGTGTAGTCTGGCTGGTAACCACATTTAGTCCAGCATGTAACCATTTGTAGTATGGCCTGAAACCATATTTAGTCTGTCCGGTAACCACGCTTAGTGCAGTCGGCAACCAATTTTTGTCCGACTGCCAATCATTTTCTGTCCAGCCTTCAACCATGTTTAGTCCTGCCGGCAACAACAGTTGACAACCAAGTTTTGTACAGTCTTCAACTGCGTTTAGTCCGGCCGGCAACTAAGTTTAGTCCACAGTGCAAGCATGTTTAATCTGACCGACAATTACATTTTAGTCCAGCCCAACAACCGCTTTTAGTCCGATTTCGAATAATGTTTAATCCAGCCAGCAACTGCTTTTTGTCCGACCTGGAACAACGTTTAGTCCGACCTACAACAACACTCAGTCCGGCCGCCAACTACGTTTAATCCATCGTCCACCACTTTTAGGCCAGTGTGTAACCACGTTTACACCGGCCTACAACCATTTTTAGTTCAGCCTTCAATCATGTTTAGTCCGGCCAGGAACAATCGTTTGTCCGGCTTGCGACGTTGAGTTTCGTCGGGAACCACATTTAGTTCGGCAGGTAACCACGTTCAGTCCGACCTGCAACCATGTTTAGTTCAACCTACAGCCATATCGCCGCTCAAATTCATTGATATATTTAATCCTTATTTTTTTAAATGAAATTTATTCTCTTAGATATATATTAATAAAGGTTACAGCAATTTATCTTTAACTGTTAATAAAGATACTTTTGTACAATTTCTTCTCGCATTTGCATTCTAAGGGCTTTTACTTTTAAGGAATTTATTTTCAGTTGGTTTTAGAAGTATTTTTTCAGTTGGTTTTAGAAGTATTTTTCCCCGGCCATAATTATAAATAAAACTATAATACCTCAAATTTTAATGGAAATGTTATGTGCATTTTTAACATGGGATGAAATAATGTATTTCAAAGAAATTATCCCTACAACAAAATTTCATTTTAATGTCGAGCAATAGTGCTAAAAACATCAAAAAGACGTTTATCATTGGACAAATTGTTGGCCCCCTTGACTCAATAATCAACTATATAACTTTTATCCTCAATTATTGCTTTTAATCGTTGGTGATAATTCCATATAAGAAGATCTCTACACACAGTAAGTTATTTTGCTCTATTGTTTCCTGGCAACAGATTCTTGTTCCTCTGAATTTAAAGGATCAATGTTTCCAATCTTTTTCTTTAAAAAGGCCCATACATTTTCCATGGGGTTTTAGTCAGAACATTTTAAGAGGTACATCAATTCTTAAATTTTGCTATCATCTAAGTACTTTGTAAGAATTCGTGCCTTATTTCTCTGAACGTTGAAACGTCTGTTGACGCTTCAAAGACTGCTTTCGTGCATTTAGTTTTTTTAAAATAATTTCTAAGAACCTAAATACTTCTCTTAATCCATGGTAGCTTGTACTTAATCGATGGTAGCTTGTACTTAACCTTGTGTCATATCCTGTCCGAGCAGAGGCGTTGGTATATATATTTAGTGACTGTCATCGTCGATTCATTCAACCCTGCTGTCTGTACATCAATGACAATATCTTTTACCGTTAAGTGAGGATTCTTTGAAACATCTCTGACAATCTTCCTTTCTATTGTCTCAGAAAGCAACCGTTTTCTGCCAGTTCTTAATTTATTCTCAACACAATGAGTTGCTTTGAACTTCTTGATAATTCCTCGATTTTTCAATCTAAGAATCCAAAAACGATTTTAAAATGCTGTATATTCATCACTTGTTCGCATCAATTATCTTCATTCGGAACTTCTTGTCAAATTCAGCTGCTTTCACCATGATTGTAGAACAAATAAGTCACGTGGTATATGGCACTCGCAGAAACTTCCAGAATTCTATAGAATCAGGTCAATATAATTTCATTTTCAAAGGGTACTCGTAGCAAATGTCAAATTAAGAAAAAAAATTGCAATTGCCATTGGATTATATTATTTCACTTTTCCCCAAACGAGGTTGAATAATTTTGAACTACGCCAACAAATAGAAAAATCTATTTCTGTCATCATCATCATCATCATCATCAAGTCACGCTAATGGGGTGGACTCCCCCCCTCTCTCTCTCTCCACCTGTCTGTATCATACATCACTCTCAGCAGGTATTCCGAACTACATCCTGTGTCTGCACGGAGCTGATGTAAATAATTTCTCGCAAATCAACCAACCCTGGCCCGTCCATTTGAAGGGGTTACCTATGAATTCGTCCTTGCTTCTTCAGCAGTGTCCCGTATGTTTTTTTTTTTCGTCTTACTTGGATGTTTTTTTTTTAGATGGGAGGTAACTGGCCGTACAGTTGTTTGTAGGGTATTGTTTCCAGGATTTGTTCATAATAACTCGTAGCATTCTTGATTAAGGTGACTATGAATATAATCGACCAGAACTTCTAAAAATTCACGATTTTCTCAAAAATAAATACGGTAAATGGCAAACTTAGAGAGTACTTTCAAATATTCGCATTTCCTTAGAAAATATACAAGTATTTATTAGAGGTGAATAATTCTGACACTAACTGAATACCATGTAAATATTTTCCCCCACCCATTTCAACTTGTACGTTTTGCTAACACCTCACATTCTTTCCTTTCTTTATTGTTAGTAATGTTGTATATTGATACATTTGTCCATTTACTTTGATCTCGAATATTAACAGTGTTTTAAGAATAAGTGTCCTTATTCGACTTAAAGATTGAATTTATTTTTCAATCTGACTCACAAAGACAAATGAGTTAGGCATTCCAACTTCCAAAAGGTCATTCAAAACACGCTGTCATTACAAGGATCCAGCTAATGATCGTTCAAGAATTGAATAAGTCAACAGTTTTTTTAAGAGTAATGGTTATCATCATGAGAAAATAGACATGAAGAGCAGAGTTCAAATACCAAACGAGGCGATTGGCGTTTGAATTTACGCTAAATCTCTCGAGAAAGGTCTGAAATTATGTCTTCTACCCACCTCCCTCAGCTCTGGATAATACAGGATAACAGATTGGTCACCCAAGCCTCAGCGGAACAACGGCGTTAGTAAAAGGAGAATTTCAGAATTCACGACATGAATTGATTAAAATCGAAAGAGAATTCAGTAGCTAGCTAGCTAGCTAGATAGATAGATAGATAGGAACAGAATCCAATTGATCGATAAATTGAGAAATAGATGTACAGAGACTAAGATAGGAACAACATCCAATAGATAGATAAATAGATTGACAGAGAGATATGAAAAAATTTAAATGGGGACACAATCCAGTGAATAGCTGAAATAAATATGATTCAGTAGATTGATAGATAGATAGATCGATAGATAGATAGATATGAAGAGATTAAAATAACAACATAATTCAATTTGAATTAATAATATTTGATCGCAATACTTGAAACCATTCAACTTTGTGGCAATAAATGCGGTCTGACTGTTTTAAAATACGAGGATCATTAAATAAGTTTCCAGACTTTTTCGTATGGGCACTTTTATTGATAGTACACACATGAAACTCTAGTCCCCTTCGAAGTAGTCTCCTCCGGCTGCAATGCACCTGCTGTACCGTTCCAAAATCTTCTGGAAGGCCCCATTGAAGTCATCTTGTCTGAGCGGGTCAATGACCTTCGTCACAGCCTCTTTCATCTCCTCAATCGTCTCATAACGACAGCCTCTGAGCTTAGGGAATAACCAAAAGTCTCAGGGAGCAAGGTCTGGACTATAGGGATGGTGAAGAACTGTCTTGATGCCCATCTTGGTCAAATAGTCTGTGACAAGGATGGAGTTGTGGACTGGTGTATTGTCCTGGTGGAAATGCCACCGACCCGATTTGAAGAGTGCTGGCTTCTTCCGACGGAATCTCTTCCTGAACTCCCTTAATACCTCAACATAATAACCCTAACCCTCAGGCCAATCAACTCTAGTGTATTGACTTCCTTACTCCTCCCACACCTCTTATCATCCCTCACAGACTCCCTGCCTTCCTTGAATCTCTTATGCCACTTAAAAACTGATGCTCGATTCATACACGTTGCTCCAAAAGAAGACTGAAGCATTCCATACGTTTCTGTGGCATTTTTTCCTAGTTTAAAACATAATTTTGCATATTGTTCTTCTAAAGTGTCCTCATTGCATTTTTGAAATTCACCGGCTGTGACAACCAGGCTTTAGTAGGGTGTATTTCAATTCCTGCTGTAGCTGTTGATTTGAACCTGAAATCATAAAAATTGGTCAGTCATCTCATAAGATGTCTAGCAATAACATACTGAATTTTCAAGCGTCTACGACAATTTTAAATGCCTGTACAAAAAAGTCTGGAAACTTATTGAAGGCACCACGTATGTTACCTACGAACATTTCATTTAAAAATCATATGTATAAATGGAATTTGGCATTAAATTAACCAACAAGGTTGATATGCCGTTAAACTAAATAATCTAACCGAACCGATTCTTGCCCAGTCGACTAGGGCTGTAGAATACACTGACTGCACCTCTGCAGAGGGGTAAGACCCCCCAATGAGTGTCCTGGATATGACACTAAACAGTCTGATGGTGAGGTCCCAGTAATGCTGAGGCTTTGAGGAATACGGAGTATCCCTTCATTGCCATTGCTCCCAGGTCCACACAGGCCCGGAGCAGTAGCACCTGATATGGCCCTATCCATGGGTGAAATAGAACTAACGGCATACTTATGCTGAACTGAATTGTTTGATTAAACTGAATAGGTTGAAATAGAAATGTTTTTGACAATTAAAGCGTACTTATATTTAAACCGCGTGCTTATGCTAAACTGAATTATTTGAAATAGAACTGTTTTTTGACTTTGAAACTGTATTTACACTAAACTGAATTGTTTAACAGAGAAAGTTTTTAACAATTAAATGTGTGAAAACAAAATCTGTATTTATACTAAACTGAATTAGCTCTGCTAAACTGTATAACTAGAAATAGAAATGTTTTTCACACTTAAAATGTACTTACATTTAAACTACGTGCTTATGCTAAACTGAATTGTTTGAAATAGAACTGATTATTTACATAAAAATGGATTTGGCGTTAAATAACCTACAAAGGTTGATATGCCATAAAACCCAACCAACCCAGGTCAACCCGAACCTAATCATTTGACTGTGGGCAAACAAATAAGCTCTGGGTCATTTTAAAATGTCTATTCGTTTTCAAATAATATATATAAAAATAGAACTTAGCATTAAAAAAACTTACAAGTGTTGATATGTTATAAAATACCACCAAACAACCAAATATATTCTGTATAGATTTACATAACGCAATTTTTCTCACATCAACTAGCCTTCTGCCAGACTAAGACGACGATAGCGAATATGAATAGGTATGTACTTGTCTGTCTTTATATATTATGTGAGTTGTGATTGTGTATGCATTCGTGTATTTGTCTGGGTGTGCCTTGGTGTGTATGTGTGTCTCATGTCAAAGAGAATGTATTATTACAGCCATAACAAAGAACGCAATAAATAACCGTCAGACTGACTGACAGACAGACAAAATAGGAATGAACAAGTTATAGAATCAAAATAACAACGTGTCATGTAGACCGGCAATACAATTCCTTCTAGATGGTTACTATATATATATATATATATATATATATATATATATATATATATATTACCTTCTGTCCTTCGTATTTGTCTATCTATTTAATTATGTTCCATTATCACTCTCTTGATATCTATCTGTCTATCTATCAACCGGCCCTTTGGCAAAATGATTACAGTGTTCGCCATTAGCCGTGGAGACCAGGGTTCAATCATAGGATGAGTCATACCAAAGACTCAAAAAATGGTATCTGATGCCTTCTTGTTTAACAATCAGTATGATAAGGTACGTATTAAGGGTAAGTGGAATAATTCAAAGAAAGGAATTATCCAAACCCCTACACCCCAGCGTAGTACCTATTGAAAAGGAAACCATTGGGTCGCTTTCGAGTACGGCCGGGCAACTTATCACTTATCTATCTTGAAATATGTTCCTTTAGTCTCTTCATATCTATCTATCGACTAATCAGTGTCATTCTCCTTATATCTATTAATCTATCTATCTATCTATCTATCTATCTATTCAATTATGTTCTTAATTTATTCAACTTATATCTTTTAATCTATCTATTTATATATCCATCAATCATGTTCCTATATCATTCTCCTTATATCTATTTATCCATTAAATTATGTTCTCATGTAAAACTCTTTCTGGAGTAAGATATCGGTCTTGAATAAAGTCAGTCGTGTTTCGATCCTGGCTTGGAGCGTGTCTAACCACACTAAACAGTTGATACAACGAAACAGTCTGTCTGAAAATAATATGTATATGTATATATATATATATATATATATATAGGACGGTCCACGAAGACACTTGTATTTTTTTGAATTCATTTATAAATAAATTCAAAAAATAAATAGATTAAAAAAATTCAAAACATACAAATCTCTTCGTGGACCTTCCTATTTTAAAATATATCCTTATTATTTCTTTGGGTCTACAACAACCATATATATATATATATATATATATATATATATATATATATATATATATATAGTCATCCATAGACTGACTGTTTCGTTCTATCAGAACTCTTCAGTATATATATATATATATATATATATATATGAACATAATTGCATTAATATATATATATATATATATATATATATATATATATATATGCAATTATGTTCATCTATCTATCTATCTATCAAATTGCTTGTGTATCCATTCGTCTATGTGTCTGCGTGTGTCCTGGTGTGTACGTACGTCTTCATGTCAATCAGAATATATTATTAGACCAACAGCAAAAAACGCAATGAATGACAGACTGACAGACAAACAGACAGACTCCAAATAACTGCCCGTCTTGAAGGCTTTGAATATAACAAGGTCCTACTAAGTGGGCATGACAGCGGAACTCATTCTTAATTCCAACACAGAACAGGGAGGGAACAACTCCAAATTGTGAACTCTGAAATATTCTGTTTATTCTGATGCGTATGCATTGTTGTGTTTTATTGTTGCTTTTTTTTTGTCAAGCAGAGACAACAACAACAACAACAACAACAACAACAACAAAATTGGAATGTGAAGAACAAATATGATGGACAAGAGACAGTGAACCGGTATTATTTCACAGTCCACAATGGCGAGCATGATTTGAACAATTGAGTACGTTTCATCCATTTTTAGAAAACTGAAACAAATTATTAATTCTAGAGGGTAGCAGAACTAAAGACCAAGGCTGACAAGCCCCACCCAAATGAGAAGATTATTCCGACACACTCACCTCTACACTCCCAAGTAGGCTCTATCTGTAATGAGATAGTTGGGAAATTTGGGCTAACTACCTACAAACATTTAATTATCTTCGGATTTATTCGTCTTTTCATTTATCTATCTATCTAACAATCTATCTATCTATCTATTACAGTTTTTTCATGTCTCTTTCTCTGCCTCTTCCTTCACACACACACACACACACACACACACACACACACACACACACACACAAACACACACACACTGACCCTGTCGACTAGGGCTGTAGAATACACCGACCGCATCTCTGCAGAGAGGTAACACTCCCCCAACGAGTGTCCTACATATTACATTACACAATCTGATGTTGAGGCTCCAGTAAGGCTGAAGCTTTGGGGAATACGGAGTACTCCTTTGTTGCCATCGCTCCCAGTTTCCTTCTGGCCCGGGGTGTTAGCACCTGATATGGTTCTATATATGGGTCAAATAGAACTAAACTGTACTTATGGCTGATATACCATAAAACCAAACCAAACTAAACCACACACACTCACACACACAAATCTCTCTCTCCATATATATATATATATATATATAATTTGCAATTATTCTAATCTGTTTATCTATATGCTCTTCGTGTCTCAAGCTCTTCATATCAAATCGATCTCAGTTCACACACCATCTCTCTGTCTCTCCCTCCACCTCTCTCTCTCCCGATATATATATATATATATATATATATATCTTTAAGAAAAACAAAAAAAAACCAGTCACATTTGGATTATAAATTTGCTTCTAACCTGTTATAGGTATTGATATGAATTAATAACACCAAAAATAACAGGACTTCTTCAGATCTAATGGATAATATATATATATATATATGGAGAAATGGTAGATTTTGGAAAATCTGATAAGATGATGAAAATGAAATCAAGAATAAGTAGAAAAGTGGATATACATATATTGTCTGTTTTTATCTCTCTGTCAAGCTATCTTCTACTGGATCTACCGATTACTTTTGGGGGTTGGATTAAAGCAAAATTGTGTTGGTCTCTCCGTTCGTGAGGTTTGCGCAATACATTCTTCCTACATAGATTTCATTTGGGCGTGTGCAAATCTGTCTGTGTCTTTTTCGGTCTCTCTCTCTCTCTCTCTCTCTCTCTCTCTATATATATATATATATATATATATATATATATATATATATATATATATATATATATATATATAGTTTTCTGTAAGACTAAGCGAAGCATATTTCTCAAGCAAGCCCATCCATCTATCGCACTATGTGTGGTCGACTCACTCTTCCTTTCTCAAACGTTCTTAATATTTCACTTCATGTTCTTTCATTAATATTCATTCTTTAGCGGGTTCCTTCTTTTTTCCGGCTATCATCAGTTCACATTCTTTTAGACAATTTCTCTTTTTCTACCCACGAATGTTTTATTTAATCAAATTGCAAACAACAGAATCAAAACACGTAACCCCACACAAACGTCTCGTTTGTTTTGTTTTGTTTTTGTGGAAGGGCGTGGTGGATTTAATCCAAAATTATACAAAAGCCTAAAGAATGTCGAATAATTATTCACTAACTAGTTTTAAACAACAGAATCTGAATCCTTGCTCTTCTCTTACTAAAAAACAAAGAGTCAAAGAATTGTCACTCAAAACCTTCTGGCGAGTTTGAATTAGTCAATTCCAGTTTTGGAATCACAAACATTTTTTTCTGAACTACCATTTTTGCGTTGGAAGTTACGCTGTTCTTATTGTTACAGTATCGCCTATAGATAGGTACACCTCTAACACAAATTGCGGAAAGGTTTTATTGTTAGGGAAATATAATCACTGACACGAGTTTAAATAGCCCTGTTGGCTGGGGCTGTAGAATACACCGAGTTCATCTCTCCAGAGAGGTAAGACTCTCCCCGCAACAAGTGTCCTGGAATATGACATTAAACAATCTAATGGCGAGGCTCCAGTAATGCTGGAGCTTTGAGAAATGCAAAGCTTTGAGAAATGCAAACCCCTTCATTACCATTGCTCCCTGGTCCACTCTGACCTGGAGTGGTAGCACCTGATTGCTGTATGGATCAAACGGAACTGTTGGACATTTAAACTGAGTGCAAACAAATGACTTACGGCAAATTGGATAAAAATAGAAACTGTTTTATCTTTTAACGATGTGTAGATAAATGGCTGATGCTTAATTGAATTGTTAGTGATACAAAGCAATATTGGAACCATTTAACTTTGTGGACTTATTCTAAATTGAATTGTTAGATATAGAACTGTTTGATCATTTAACTGTGTGTAAACAAGTGACTCATGTTTAATTGAATTGTTAGTGATACATAGCAATACTTGGAATTATTTAGCTTTGATTTATATTCAATAATCATATATATCTAATGTATATGTTGTAACAGAATTTGGCATAAAATAACCTCCAATGTTTGATACGCCATAAAACCAAAACAAACCGAGTTGAAACCCCTGACGACGCTGTTTGCATTTAAACTTCTAGGTAATGTCATTGCCACATGCATAGAATCCATCTGTTTTTCGCCCATCCCTATGCAAAAATAGTAGGGTAGACTATTTTTTTGCTTTGCTTTGGCAAACTTTGGATTCAAACCGGTGGTACTTCGCTTAAAAAAGACGTTGTATCAAATTCTGCCTGCTGGAGAGGGTTTGGGTATATACATACTGAAATGATTATCAAATAGGAATAGCTACCATAACAATGAAATTTAAATTCAGTTTATTTAAAACACAATTGTAAAATATAATAGTGCTTTGGAGCACGAAGCCCCAGAAAACGAAATTTAATTCAGTAGATGAACATATATTATGAAAATATTTATGGATATACATGTTGATTTTAATAAAAATCAGGTTCTTACCTCAATCCTTAAATATACATACATAAATGTATATATATATATATATATATAGAGGGAGAGAAGGAGAGGGAGAGAGAGAGAGGGGGAAAGGAGAGAGAGAGAGAGTGAGTGATTAAGCCAAAAACGATAAAAGATAGGTTGATTTATTCTGAAGGGAAAATTTAAAGAAAAATTTTTAATGTCAAATTCGTTTTTGTTTAGTTTGTTTGTTTGCTTTTTTATTTCAAAATTCTCTAAAAGAATTTCGGTTGGAAGATAGATAGATAGATATAAAGACTCTGTCTGGTAGACAGACAGATATGTACATATATGAACTAGATTTTAATAAACTGATATATATATATATATATATATGGGAAATCAGCTGATTTCCATGATAAAAATGTGTTCATTTTTGTAAAAAAAAAAAGAAAATGGTCTCGGGAAGATATAATTTTCGTATCCGTATTTTTGCATATATTGAGTAATCGGTACTTACGCACCTGTTTTAAAGCTTTGAGATTCGCAGACGCCAATATTTGACTTGCTGCAACAAATTTGAAGGATCAAAACGCACAATAATTAAAGAAAAATATTTTTTAACCAATTAGAATCATAGATAAATCATCTACTTTTTATCTAATTTCAAGCCTACCTTAATCTTATAATTAACCATAAAAATGATAACCAGCCAGTAGGTTTTACGGATTTATTCTATTGCCAACTCTGACGTATGTTTTTTATGAAAAAATCTAACATTCTCTTCCTTTAAGGAGCGCGAAGGCATAGACTGCTATCGATAAGCTATCGATCATATGGAAATCATATGGGGTACAGGTGTTTTAATCAAGAAGGAGATATCTCCACACTAAATGGTGGCTCACTGAAACTAGTGTAAAAGTTCACCACCTCTGTAGCAGCGTCTCATCAACTGAAAGTGACCTCAATATACATCTAGCGAAGGCATGGACTACTACAGATAGATCATCGATTATATAGAAGTTTGACCAATCCGATAAAATAAAACACAATTTCTTCCAAGCAATGGTTGTGTCACTTCTACTATATGAATGCACCACGTGGACGCTTACAAAGCATATTGAGAAAAAGCTAGACGGTAACTGCACAATAATGTTACGAGCTATTCTGATCAAGTCCTGAAAGCAATATCCCACAAAATAACATGGCCACCTACCTCCCATCTCTTAAACCATCCAAATAAGACGAACGAGACATGCGGGACACTGTTGGAGAAGTAAGGACGAATTCATTTGTGACGTTTTCCAATGAACCACTTCACATGGTCATGCCAGTGTTGTTTGACCTACAAGAACTTTCCTACAACAGTTCCTGGCGGGCACAGCATGTAGTTTAGAGAATTTCCCGGAAACGATGAATGATAGGGAAGAATGGCGAGAGAGAATTAGGGAAATCCATGCTAGCAACGTGACATGATGATGATGATGATGATGATAGGTTTATCATATTTACCAACCCCTCCGCTCGGGCAGGATATGACACTTGGTCAATTTCTTAAGCGGAGTTTAACAGGTTTGAATTCAGAGTATTCCCTCTCCTAGACTAGTTGCCTTACCAAGGCTGAAGAACCCAGTCTGTTCTACTATTTACCCATAGCTGGAGGGAGAATAATTGGATTCATACCTCTCCCCAGGGTATGTGAAATGCAATCAGTCTCGTCTAGGATTTGAACTTGTGTCGCCGTGTCCATTTCCTACAACGATAACCATTACACCACGGGCACCTCCAACATGATGTTAGGTTTATAGTCCAAACTAATGTGTTTTAAGCCTTTCTCCTGTGTTTGAATTTTGTGTTTTAAGACATTATGTAAACAATATAAACTCTTGTTTTTAGCCAGTATGAACCAATTAAAATTTGGACAATTGCTAAAATTAGTTTAAAATTTGCTGCTAAAAATTCTAAAGTGATCGGTGCGTGTTATACACGGGAATTCTTTCTCAGAATTTTGTAGTCCAAATTTAAGGGTGCGTGTTATACACAAGTGCGTATTATACGCAAAGAATTACGATAACTGTTTTTTCGTTCGTCTCTGACAGAACCTGCCGTTTAGTTATCACTTGTATGATTTACTCTTAAATGGGACTAATGAGTAATCCTTTTAGGCTGCTTTTTATACCTGTTTAGATCTTATCAAGAAGGGCGTATAACAGTTGTTATTTGAACTTATCATTTCTAGCAATCAACCACACACAAAACTCTGCCGTTGCTACCTGAGAATCATGAACCGTAAGATAGAAAAGAGTCATTTTCGTGCTTGTCCAACAGGTGGCGTCAGTGAAGCTTAGGTACGAGTTCTCAGCTAGCAACTGATCGTAGAAGTACACTGTGTAGGCTTCAATATTTGCATAATTATCCCGAAGAATTGAAAAAAAAAATGACAAACTTTCAGGACTGCATTTGACATTGTCAATTGATTTACTGACATAGAAAAAAAAAAGGGAAAAAGACAATTCAGAGAACACTTGTCACAAAAAGCAATGTTTGGCACAAGACAAGTCTACTTTACCAATGTTTTATAAAATGAGTGCGGTGAACAATTCTTTTTCAAATTCTGCTTTACTTCAAACTTCCTTTTTTTTTTTATCTTATACTTTGTTTTCATTTATAGTTTGTTCTGTTTGATCGCATTATTTCAAAGGATTTCAGTCGACCGATGCTCCTGCGTTCTCAACTCACCATTACGCGTTATACCACTATCTTGAACCCATAAAAACGTAAAAGTGTCCATCCACTTGGAATTAATCTCGTTTTATATTTATGGGAAATATACCTGTATATCAAAATTCTTGAGACTGAAGTTATATCTAAAAGGAGAGATATTAACAATGATGAAATTACTGAGGTTAATTTTTCTTAATATAGTCTTCTTGGTATTTAACATAAGTAAAAGTAAAGTTGACGACCTTAGTCTCTTGGGCCGTTAGCGAATACTACCGAGTAGAGTGTTCGCCAATGGCCTGGAAGACCAAGGTTCAATCCCATGTCGAGTAATACCAAAGACTAAAAAAACATTACTTGATACCGCCTTGCTTAACACTCAGCATTATAAGGTACGTATCAAGGATCAGGCGGAGTAATCCAAGGAAAAGAGTTGTGGCCTTCCCACACCTTGGTGTAGTAGTTATTGAAAAGGGAGCCTCCGGGTCCCCTTCGACTACGATCACCAACTTTACATATATATATAAATATAACTAAAAATAGGTTCAGTGAATTGAAGTAGCTAACACAACAGTGGTCATTGTACAATAATTTCGTGATGAATTCAGGTTTTCTCCAAGGGCATTAATCAGGGCAGATGGGCACCACCAAGCAACCCTCCGACCTACCTCTCGGTTAAAAGGGCAAGGATCAGATTCACTGTCTGATGTTCAAGGCATTTCCAAAATAGTTGAATACCGACGAAGCTTGGCACTTTTTAGCACTGCCTACGACCGTACATCCGTACGCCTAAAAATGACTTTTGTTTCATTTGCTCAGCATTGCTACCCGAAAACCTGGAAAGAACCATAGTGCTTATTTATAAAGAATCGTATGAGATTTCCTTGTAAGAGTGTTTTGATTGTTTTCATAGCCTTATGTAGATATGCTCAAAGACTGCTGATCGAAGGAATGAGACCGAAGTTTGAGCGTCTTCTGCAAAGCATTTAGCTTGCTATTCTTTTTCGATTTTTCCGGTCGGAATCCTACGTCATCAATTTCTTATAATAAAACCTAAAAACAAAAAATTTCCTCCCCATGAGGTTAACGTCATGTGGATACATAACACCGACTTGGGAAGACGTAGCCCCGGAGGTGACCGTGTCCTCTGTAAGGAATATGTACCTTCAAGACACATTAGGTTTAGTGGTCGTGCATTGTCACCATGACTAGTTAATCCGGCATCGTTTATGTGTGATATAAACCGGTGGCCTAGTGGAAGAGTTTCGGGTTCTGCATTCTGTGGTTGTTCAATCTCCAGTGGTGGAGATCACGGTATGCACGGCTGATGAGACCCAATAAGATCGAAACAGCTGTTCATTGTTCTGTATGTGGCATGTACGTGTTTGCCGGATTTTCTAGCCAGGATAATTAAAATA
Source organism: Sepioteuthis lessoniana (assembly GCA_963585895.1). Taxonomy (NCBI): domain Eukaryota; kingdom Metazoa; phylum Mollusca; class Cephalopoda; order Myopsida; family Loliginidae; genus Sepioteuthis; species Sepioteuthis lessoniana. The sequence continues at coordinate 78,699,115 of OY757920.1, read as the reverse complement.
TAACATTAATTCCTCCATTTAAATATAAAATATATATAAAGTGAAGTTGGCGACTGTAGTCGAAGGCGACCAGAAGGCTCCCTTTTCAATAGCTACTACACTAGGGTGTAGGGGAGGGTGCTACTCCTTTCCCTGGATTGCTCCACTTCACCCTTGATACGTACCTTATATTGGTGAGTGTTAAGCAAGATATACATATATATATATATATATATATATATATATATGCGTGTGTGTGTGTTTGCGTGTGTGTGTGTGTGTGTGTGTGTGTGTGTGTGTGTGTGATTTCTAAGTGAATAGTTTTTAGGTAGCATTAATTTTAAACGAGTTAGAGTTGATTTGTTTGCATAGTTAAACATAACTCTTTGACCATTAATTCGGGTGTAAACAAATGACTGATGTCCTACTGAATTGTGAATTATACAAAGCAAGATTGATATGCCGTTAAAACAAAAACCTAAGTGACTGGGCATTATAAACTCACCAATACCTACTTGCTTCTAAAACGTCAGCAACATCACAAACGTGGTGTGGCTGCTGACTTATACTCCTCAAGGGTTTTGCAGTTTACTGTTACTGAATATTGACGACAAAATGAAAGATTTGCAATAAATTTTCAGATTGCATTTAGAGAATTAAGATAACGTGTACAGATGAATTCAATTGGGATGAATTAAGTTTTGATATTTCATCACATAGAAGCAGATTTTTGTAGTTACATTCACGAAATGTTTAGATGATTATGAATAAGAGTAAAAAAAAAACAAACTTTTATTCATTCCCTAATATGTTTCAAGCTTATCTTTTATTCTTATGTGTTTTTTTTATTATTATTTCTTCTTCGTTTTTTCTTTCTCACGCAGAATCGTCTATCTCTCTCTCTCTCTCTCTCTCTCATTTCTTTTTATTCTTAAGTTTTTTTTTCCAGATTTTACTTTGGGCTTGTTTCCTCTTTTCTTTTCTTGGCTCTCATTTATCTTTCTATCTCTTTATATATATATATATATATAACTTTTTATTATTTTCTTTTATTGATTTCATCCTGGGTTTGTTTCCTTTTCTCTTTTTTCACTCACAGACAAATCTATCATCTCTCTCTCCTCCACCCCCTCTCTCTCCCTCTCAGTATTCTTCTTCTCTCTCTTACTTTCTTTTACTAACTACTTCCTCTCTTTTTATTTCTTTATTTCTTTCTTTGCCGTTCTTTTAATTATTTCTCTTTCTCTTTTTTTCTTTCCTCCATTGTTTCTTTTTCATTTGTACAATTCTTGCTCATAATTACGGGCGGGTCTTTAATTCATCGCTTTGTTTTTGTTTTTAGTTTAGTTTTGTTTTATTTTTGTTTTTGCTTTTTGTATGTGTATGTGTGTGTGTTTTTTTTCTTTCTCTTTTAAAACAATAGAATAAGACACAGACACAAGAAAAGTATACTTATTGCTTTTATTTCTCTCGCGCATGCGTATATACGTGTATGTGCAAATGAAAAATTACTCCTAAATTTTGAATTGTCATAGATCTTGTTACAGATATTAGGTGTGTCCTAAAATGAATTTTCAATGTAACACATTCAATACATTCATGGAGGTGCCTATGGTGTTATGGAGGTGCCTGTGGTGTAATGCTTATTGTCGCAGGATATGGACACGGCGACACGAGTTCAAATCCTGGACCTGGTTGATTGCATTTCACATAGCACCAATACCCTTGGGAAAGGTATGAATCCAATTATTCTCCCTCCAGCTATGGGTAAATAGTAGGACAGACTAGGTTCTTCAGCCTTGGTGGGGCAACTAGTCTAGGAGAAGGAAAACTCTGGATTTAAACCCGTTAAACCCCACTTAAAAATTGACCTTGTGTCATATCCTGGCCGAGCGGAGGGGTTGGTAAATATGATTAACACATTTAATACCCGTGGTGTAATGGTTATCGTCGTAGGAAATGGACACGGCGACACGAGTTCAAATCCTGGACGACACTGATAGCATTTCACATAGCACTAATGTTATGTTTTGACCTTCGACCCGGACCAAAAACTATTCCAAGGTGATGCACCGGAAGGAAGTGACACATTCCAATGGCCAGTAATCGAAAGAGATCGCGTGGGCGGATTAAGGCTTATAATATGGGACAAGGTGAAGGTCCCACGGTGCCACTACAGTGATGCACCGGAAGAGAGTGACTTGTGAACTGCATGACAGTTATTTCCGCTTGATGACGATTAAACATTCGATTTCAAAGATCCAGTGGGAGATCGTGTGGGCGTTGAATTATTATTTAACTCAGTTGAGTTCGAGTCCAAGAAGCAGTTTCCAGTAGAATTCCAGACAGCTAGAGACCAGATGTGGTAGGGAAAGCCACACCCGACCAAGGGGGCCCTCGGGAACCCCGATGGAGTGGACCCCAGCATCAAGAGAACAAGAAAGACACAACGTGACGGTCATGACAGTGGGTCCAAGATATTACAGTTTATGTTCGGTCTCCAGCTCCCTCTCACATGCAACCCTTGAACAACCCTTTCGAACCCTTGCAATAAAGTGAGAGGTAAAATATTGTTAAAGAAGTCTTTCTGCGTCTTTCTGCGTGCGTCTGTCTTTGTTATTGTGTCGTTGTGATGCTGTAGATGACTATACAACACTAATACCCTTGGGAAAGGTATAAATCCAATTATTCTCCCTCCAGCTATGGGTAAATAGTAGGACAGACTAGGTTCTTCAGCCTTGATGAGGCAACTAGTCTAGGAGAAGGAAAACTCTGGATTCAAACCTGTTAAACTCCGCTTAAAAATCGACCTCGTGTCATATCCTGCCCGAGCAGAGGGGTTGGTAAATATGATTAACACTTTCAATACCTTGTGCAACTATTGGCGAATTCCTAGCGACTTTCTGTGTTCAGATAGATGAATATCGTGTTATTTGTCCTAGTTTATTTTAAAATATTGGCCTAGTGGGTAGAGTGCACGCCAATGGTCCGGAAGACCTGGGATCAATCCCAGGTCGCGTCATACCAAAAATTTTTAAAATGGTACTTGATACCTCCTTGCTTAACACTCAGCAATATAAGGCACGTATCAATGGTAAAGTGGAGCAATCCAGGGGAAGGAGTAGCGCCCTCCCCTACACCTCAGTGTTGTAGCTATTGAAAAGGGAGCCTTCTGCTTGCCCTCGACTACGGTCGCCAACTTTACTTTTTTTACTTATTTAAAATATTTCCAAAATCATACTCTCCTCCCCTTCTATTTTATATACAGCTGCTTCATAACCAGCTAAGTTCACCTTTATTGGCCCCTGAGTAGCACACTTGACTGAATCCCAAAAAGTTTTCTCGCCTTAGTTCCTAAATCCCACACCAACCTGATGGCGACACTTCGGCAAACTCATTCAAGCACGGGTACTTGGAAGGTCTTGTACGGGTGTCCCTGCTTGGCAGTAGAGATAATTGGATATGTTCTATTGTGTTATTGATATCTGCATTGTTTCGTAAAACATTTTTATTGTGATTTAATGTAACGTTTTTTGAAAAGGGTCATATTTTTTGTAGGATTACTAATCTTATATTAGTCAGGAACAAATGTACAATAATTGACTATCAAATGAAAAGCAAATTTACTACTCAAGCAAATTAGTCGGGAATAGATGCTTTATAGTCCCTCCTCTGTAAGTTAGGAGAAGAAAGGTACAAGGTAATAACGAGTAAAATACAAAGTACCATGTACAAAGTAATATCAAGAAAAATTCAGAGTAAAAGACATAAGATAATATCCAGGAAAACTCAAGGTACAAGGTAATATCAAAGAAAGTTCAAGTAACAAGGTATAAGGTAATATCAAGGAAAATTCAAATTAAAAGACATAAGGTAATAAAGAAAGTTCAAGGTGAAAGGTACAAGGTAATAACAGAAAATTTAAAGTAAACAACAAAAGGTAAAACAAAGGTAAAGATGTAAGGTACAAGGTAATATCAAGGAAAATTCAAAGTAAAAGACATAAGGTAATAAATGAATTTCAGGATGAAAGGTACAAGTTAATATCAAGAAAATGTAAAGTAACAGACGTAAGGTCAAAAAGAAAGTTTAAGATGCAAGGTACGAATTAATATCAAGCAATATTCCGAGTAACAGTCATGAGGTAATAAAAAAGGGTCATGATGCAAGGTACAAGGTAATATTAAGAACAATTCAAAGTAAAAGACATAACGTCATAAAAAAATTCAAGATACAAGGTACAAGGTAATAGTAAAGAAAATTCAAAGTAAAAGACATAACGTAATAAAAAAAAGGTCAAAATACAAGGTACAAGGTCATATAAAGGATAATTCAAAGTAAAAGACAAAACGTAAAAGGAAAATTCATAGTAAAAGACAAAACGTCATAAAAAAATTCAAGATGCAAGGTACAAGGTAATAGTAAAGAAAATTCAAAGTAAAAGACACAAGGTAATAAAAAAGTTCAAGATGCAAGGTACGAGTTAATATCAAGGAAAATTCAACGGTAAAGACATAAAGTTATAAGGAATGTCCAAGATTCAAGGTATAATGTAATAACAAGGAAAATTCAGGGTATCAGGTAAAAGGTAATATCAAGGAAAATTCAAAATTAAAGACACCAGGTAATAAGGAAAGTTCAAGGTACAAGGTAATATCAAGGAAAATTGAAGGTTCATTAGACAAAGTGACATCAAGGAAAATCCAAAATAAATGACATAGAATAATAAGGTAAGTTCAAGATGTTATGTACAAGGTAATATCAAGGAAAATTCAAAGTAAAAGACAACGTAAGGAGTGTCTCTACTCAGTATATAGAACAGGGTATCATAAATATAGTTGATATTTGCTCCATATAAAAAGAACCAAGCAAATGCTGGATGCTAGAATTAAACAACATGTTCCTACGTAAATACAGAATTTTATTGCCCAGTCGGCTGGGGCTGTAGAATACACCAACTGCTTCTCTGTTGAGGGGTAAGACCCCACCCCCTAACGAGTGTCCTGATATGACATTAAACAATCTGATGGTGAGGTTCCAGCAATGCTGGAGCTTTGGGGAATGCGGAGTACCCCTTCATTGCCATCGCTACCTGGTCCACTCTGGCCCGGAGTGGTAGCACTGAGAGGGCCCTATCTTGCGTTAAATAGAACTAACGGCATACTTATGCTAAACTGAATCGCTTAAGTAAACTGAATAGCCTGGAATAGAAACGCTTTTGACAATTAAACCGTACTTACATTTAAACTGCGTGCTTATGATTAACTGAATTATTTGAAATAGAACTGTTTTTCGACATTAAAACTGTATTCACACTTAACTGAATTATTACATATAACTGCTTGAATAGTTTGAAATGGAAATGTTTTTGACAAACTGTGTATTTATGCTAAACCGAATTGTTTTAAATAGAACAGATTATTTACATAAAAATGGATTTGGCGTTAAATAACCAACAAAGGTTGATATGCCATAAAACCCAACAAACCAAACCAAACAGAATTTTAATTTTGGTCCGGCTGATATTCTTAGTTATACATATGGATCATCAATTGCAGAAAACTTAATAACCGTGTTTGTGCTAAGAAAACTAGTTTTGACTTGTTCTCTCAATTGAGCGAGACACATTCCTCATTTCACTAAAAAACATTGGAGACTATTCATCTCTCTCTCTATATATATATATATATATATATGTAAAGTGAGAGAATGTTTACTTGGATTTGATATTAATTCGATGTAGTCCTCAATACAATTTTTTTTTCTCATCCAACATATTTCTTGTTTTTAATTGCATATTTAAATCGATTTACCTCTGTTGAGCGAGCAACGAAACCGGTTTGCTTACCTTCCATCTTATAAGTTTTACTTTTCTTATCATGAATTAAATCTTATAAAATTTTGTACCATGAAAGTATATATATATATATATATATATATTGTCATCCACAGACAGACTGTTTCGCTGTATCACAACACATCATAGACATGTGAAATGTTTCAAACTGGAATCGAAAGCCAGCTGTCTTTACACCACCTGCTGGCCATTTTATCGCACACCATCAGCCACCTCAACGTAAACAAAGGAATTTAACGTATATGTTTTTTCTTTTGTTTACATATACGCTTAATGGCTACCGAGTGCTCAATTCATTAGAAGAGCTTTGCATTACGCGTGTGGCAACTGGTAATTCCTTCGCGTGATTGCTCAATCCCTCCGATAGGGAGCATATATATATATATATATATATATATATATATGGTTTGGATTTTTTGTTTAACGGCATATTAACCTTCATGGGTTATTTGATACGAAAGCCATCCTTGTAGAAAAACAACAGCGGTATTATTCAACCCTCAGTTAGTGGGGATAAGTGGGGTCATACCTTTCCCAAGGGCATTTGTCGAAAAGTGAACGAAATAGCAGGACTGGAGTTCGAACTCGTTTACTTCAAAGCCGCAGTCCCGAATTTTGGCTGAATCACCTAGGAGTTCAACACACACACACACACATATATATATATATATATATATATATATATATTAAGCGGATATATGTAAAAACAAAAAATAATTGTGATATATGACCGTTTAAATTTCCTTCGCCTGGGCTGGTTTCCTCGTGGCTGAGTGGAAGAATCTTGGATTGGCATTTATGTCAACCTGGTTTCGATCCCAGTTTTTGGAATCTACCGAGTCTAGCCACACTGAAGAGTTCTGGGAGAACGGAACAGATCTGTCAGTGGATGACAGTATATATAATGGATCCTCACCTTTGTCTGATTGTTTTACTTTTCTTTCTTTGGGAGGGAAGGTTTTAAAGACACTGAAATGCGACAGCGGAAGTCGTCTGTGGCTGTGATCTATTTCCCCCTACGCAAGTTCCCTCCTCAACTCTTTGTACTTTTACGACAGGGTTGTGATGATTTGAATGGCACGTGCCGAACGCGTAGGCGAGACTGTCTGAACTGGCATTTAACAGTTAAATGGAATATGCGACCAAAATTGAAGACAGGCGCAAACTTTGAGATCAAAATCAGTTGCAGAGATGAAATCAAGACGTCAATCAAATTCGTCTAACACCAGAAAGAGATATTTTCTCCCTCTGGTGATAAAAAAAAAGGATTTTTCACAGTACATGTCCCTACTCCGAATTCGTAACAAAGATAAAGTATCGCCTGGAGAATAATTTTTATGTAAGATTATTGACGAAGATGGAAACCGTGATTTATCTGAGTGAAAGAAAAGATTAATATGCATATTTCAACTTCTCATGGACAAGAATTCATTTCATAGTACTCCTGCTACAATGTCGAAGTATTCTGCGTCTCTATCTGGTGATCGTACTTTTACTTTGGTGTTTCTATAGAGAATTGTTATTGCTGCTACGGTTTCTTTAGGTAGGCCGTATGCTAGTAGGATTTGTTCCATCTTTCCTCTGTGAATGGAATCGAAGGCCTTGATAAAGTGGACAAATAGTAATGTCGCTTGTATGTTTTTTGCCTGTACACCTTCAAGGATTCTACGGATGGTTAATATTTGTGAGGTCGTGGATCTATTTCTTCGGAAGCCATTTTGGTTTTTCCTAAGGATGTTGTCGATTTTGGGTTCTATGCGATTTCGTAGTAGGGCATTGTAGATTTTGGCTGCTATGGATGTAAGTGTTATGCCTCGGTAGTTTTTGGTTAATCTGAGGTCACCCTTTTTAGGGAAGGGGAGGATGCATCCCTTTATCCATCTATCTATCGGATTTTGATTATATACTGCGTTGCAGTGTCGGAGCAGCATGTCGACGAATTGTCTGGTCTTCCATACTTCTGGGGAAAACTCGTCAAGCCCTGCAGCTTTCCTATTTTTAATTTTTCTGAGAACCGAGTCGAGTTCTTCTTGTGTGAACGGTCCTAGTTTAATGTCCAATTGCTTACTAATTATTCTGGTGATTGGTTCATGTGTTACTTTCGGTGGGTTTCCTTGTAGGTTTTCGAAGTGCTGTTTCCACAGTTTTGTTCTTTCTTGTTGGTTTGCAGCTTTCAGTTTTGCTTTGGTTGTGCTCTTTCTTCTACTCACATCGGTTATTGTTTGCCAGGCTATCCTAGATTGTCTATCTTCCACCGAGTCTCTAATCTTATTCATATAGTTTTTACAAAGAGATTCCATCATTTTTTGAACGTGAGTTATTAGATTATGAATTAGCTGTGGGATTAACCTACACTATATATATTCGAGGATCATTAAATAAGTTTCCAGACTTTTCTCGTATGGGCACTTTTATTGAGAGTACACGCATGAAACTCTAGTCCCCTTCGAAGTAATCTCCTCTAGCTGCAATTCACTTGTTGTACCGTTCCAACAGCTTCAGGAAGGTCCCATGGAAGTCATCTTGTGTGACCGTGTGAATGACCCCCGTCCCAGCCTCTTTCATCTCCTCAATTATCTTATAACGACAGCCTCTAAGCTTGGGGAATAAGCAAAAGTCACAGGGAGCAAGGTCTGGACTATAGGGAGGCTGAGGAACTGTCTTTATGTCCATCTTGGTCAAATAGTCTGTGACAAGGATGGAGTTGTGTACTGGTGCATTGTCCAGGTGGAAATGCCACTGACCCGAGTGCAGGGCTCTTCCGACGGAATCTCTTCTTGAACTCCCTTAAAACCTCAACATAGTATTCCTTGTTGACTGTCTGTCCAGTGGGAACCCACTGCTGTCAAAAAAGGATCATCAAAATTTTGTGCTCTGTCTGGCCTTCTTGGGTCTGGGAGAGTCAGCATGCTTCCTCTGGGAACTCTGTCTCTTGGTCTCTGGGTCATAGCAATGTTATATACTCATTTGCCGTATCATAACGACTCAATAATAGTAAAGACAGACGCACACAGAAAGACGCATGAAGAAAGGAAGCAGGAAGACTTCTTTACAATTATATTTTACCTCTCACTTTATTGCAAGGGTTCGAAAGGGTTGTTCAAGGTTTGCATGTGAGAGGGTGCTGGAGACCGAACATAAACTTCCTATTTTAACCTCCACTACTTATGACCGTCACGTTGTGTCTTTCTTGTTCTCTTGAGTTCACTCTGCTGGATGCTGGCTTTCCTTATGGCCTCTTATCAGTATCTTCTCTGGACCCCAAACTCCATCGGGGGTTTCTGAGAGCCCCCTCGGTCGGGTGTGGCTTTCCCTACCACATCTGGTCTCTAGCTGTCTGGAATTCTACTGGAAACTGCTTTGGCACCCCGAACTCAACTGAGTTAAATAATAATTCAACGCCCACACGATCGCCCACTGGATCTTTGAAATCGAATGTTTAATCGTCATCAAGCGGAAATATCTGTCATACAGTTCAAAGGTTACTCTCTTCCGGTGCATCACTGTAGTGGCACAATGGGACCTTCACCTTGTCCCATATCATAAGCCTTAATCCGCCCACGCGATCTCTTTCGATTACTGGCCATTGGAATGCGTCACTTCCTTCCGGTGTATCACCTTGGAATAGCATTTTTGGGCCGGGGCGAGGGTCAAAATATAACAATCATCCGTTAATTATTTTTCAAAATTCCACATGTGGAATTTTCTTCACGTTCGTCTCCGTCACCCTCATACATATTTTACAGAATAATTTACAAGGACAATAATGGCTGAAAATACAAAAAGAATCACTTGAACTGCAGCAAACAAAATCTTACTTAGGAGGTGACCTCTCTTTGTAACACTTGCCCGGCTAATTATTATCTAAATTTGTCTTACTATATTTGCGTGGTTGGCCATCTTGACATGTGTGCATCAAGGTACCATACAGATGCATCTTTTATCCTCTCAACACAACGGGCCCTCCATAATTCCTTGAAGAAATTTCAAAACCCTAAAAGGACCATACTCTGGTCCCATATCCTGGTCACAAACCTAGTGACCCTGGTCAATCCGGCAATACATTTCGCCTGGATTCCTCATGACCACATTCCAGTTCTTTGCTCAACAGGTTCCTACCTGGAGTTACCGGAGAATTTCATAAACTAAAACACAATATCTTCAAGGCCCAAAGCATTCCACAAAAATAAAAAAAAATCATGGCCCAAAACAAAGTATCACAATACATCCGAATGTATCACAATCTGGCACGCATGCTGTAAACCACCTAAAATAGTCCACGCAAAATACTAGTTAGCAATGTGTTACCCATTTTTTTTCCATTATTAAGTTTCTGTTTCCATGCACATTGGTTTGCAAGCCCTTGAGGAAACATGTTTTACCTGATCAAAACAACGCCGGGTTTCTTTTCAATTTAATCAGGAACCCTCTTGGCTACCAATATATAGGCACCTCGTCTTTCCCAGATCCGTTTCACTTTACCAAATCACACACGAATCTAAAACACCATCGTGACTGAAAGACTCAGACATTATCCACAAAATTTTGGAGTAGGCCACGCCTTTTTTCTTTTATTCCATCCTCGGAACTCCAAACTAAAAAAATAGAAGCCAAATAGGCCCTCAACAGCTTCATGGGTCGGCGAATTCTTCGATAGAATTGCTTTCAACAACAATCTGTAAATCCCCTTGAATGAATGTCTGTCCTACTCTCACGTCAGCCCAAGATTTCCTCAAGAACAGAACCCCCCCCCCAAAAAAATATTTCCTATTCCACGAAAACCCCGATTTCTAAAAAAAAATTTTAGAATCAATATAATTACAAATATTAGTAAACCTAGTATCAAATCCTCTGTTAATGGTTTTCGTCAAATTTCATAATATGAACAGGGAAAAAAATTTCTAATGTCACCTTTAAACTCAAACAAACTCAAAAATTTTCACTTTACAACAAGTCAAAACAATGTTACAATCACAGTTCAAAAATGTTCAGTTTTCTTTTCTTCTTTTTTTCAATCTATGTACTGATGTACTGTCTATTTTACTAAAAATGTCTGTTCGTTCTTTCTTTTTTTTTTTTCTTTCATATGCTGTGTTCAACAATGTTCAAGTTTCTTCTCTTTCTTTTTTTTTCTTTCCGTCTTTTTTCTATTGTCCTGTACGTTTTTGTTTTTGTTTTGATTTTTTTCTTTTTTTTTTTTTTCATAATAAATGGCTCATTCAATGTCCCTTTTTTTTTTCAACCTTATATCTACCTCTCTGTCTTTACCTTAACACGATAACTATAGGTCCGCTTCCCAGTTTATTCAATTTCAGTCTATAGTACCATAAATTAAGCCTGATTTATAATACAACTTTTTCAATAGCTTACGAGCATTCTTCTTCTTTTTTTATTTTTCTTTTCACAAAATATCCCGGGTTTTTTCTAAACAACCCAAACTTTTATAAATTCTGCCAACATTTCCCAGTTCAAAATATTTCCGAATTTGCGAATCTTCGCCACACTTGGTTCCGTCAAAATTCTGCGCATCTCTTAATTATATCCAAAACCCTGTTCAAAATATCTTCCCCAATTACAATCTCAAAGCTTCACTCCAGGGGGAACTCACAAAATACCTGTCTGCTTCGTCAGACACAAAAAACATCTGTCTCTTAGTTACTCTGCCTCCACGGCAAGACCATTTTCAATCCATATGGACCACGACAAATCTGAGACGATACCCATGTCTCCAATAATTGCTATCAACAACTTCCACAGAAAACAACCGGCCTGATTCTACCAGCGTCGAAAATATCGATTCTCCCAACTTCATAAATATCGAAAAATTATATGCGCATTATTCAGACAAACCACCAATGTGCGAAATTATTGAACAATCCCATTGATGCTCCCAGGATTACATTTCTCGGATTAAAATTCTCATTTCCAATACACAAGTTCCAAACATGAAAACTTGCCCAAAAGATCTTAACTACAGTTATGCGGGATTCCAGATCTTGGACTGAAATTCTAATTTTCAATCACCACTTGTCTGGACCACTGACAAGTTACTACAGAGAACTAATTACGATAAAAATCCCATTCATAAATTTTATTTATTATTGCTGTCTATCAAAAAACGGACAGCAACTGTCCCCTAGTCATCTTTTGTTTTCTTTCTCTCTTCTTTTTTCTTCCCTCACTTCGATACAATATTACACATAGCAGTAATTTCAATTTTTATCTAGGGACCACACATTTTTAAAAAAAATTATTTCCAGTTTCATGCCTCTAGAAAGGCCCTTGTCATTACAACTAATCTTTCACAATTATAATCAAGAATAATCGACAGAGAGATAGAGTTATATGAATGCTGCAATCTACTTACAAATTTCTTTCTTCTCTTTTTTTTTTTTTTCTTCTTATCTTCCAGCACGTTGCATTGTTTTCTTGTTTTCTTCTTTTCTTTCCGTTCTTTCCGCGCCGGTCCGTTCCTCTTATAGTTGCCTGTTTGTTCTTGTTTTTTCTTTCTACTTCTTTCAATTCCAGCATTTTTCTTTGTCCATTTCGTTGATGTCGTGTTGTGATGTTTAAGACTGCCGTTTACGGTAACCAGGTTCGTTTTGAATCCTTCAAGAACTCTCTCACTTTATTGCAAGGGTTCGAAAGGGTTGTTCAAGGGTTTGCATGTGAGAGCGTGCTGGAGACCGAACATAAACTTCATATTTTGACCCCACTGTTATGACCGTCACGTTGTGTCTTTCTTGTTCTCCTGTTGTTCAACCGGAGACATAGGGCTCACTCTATCGGGGGTTTCCGAGAGCCCCCTCGGTCGGGTGTAGCCTTCCCTACCACATCTGGTCTCTACTGTCTGGAATTCTACTGGCAACTGCTTTGGCACCCCGAACTCAACTGAGTTAAATAATAATTCAACGCCCACACGATCGCCCACTGGATCTTTGAAATCGAATTTTTAATCGTCATCAAGCGGAAATAACTGTCATGCAGTTCAGAGGTTACTCTATTCCGGTGCATCACTGTAGTGGCACAATGGGACCTTCACCTTGTCCCATATCATAAGACTTAATCCGCCCACGCGATCTCTTTCGATTACTGGCCATTGGAATGTGTCACTTCCTTCCGGTGTATCACCTTGGAATAGCATTTTTGGGCCGGGGCGAAGGTCAAAATATAACAGCAGTAGATCCAGCTTTCGTCGCATTGCATTTTTTCGAGTTTAGAATAGAATTTTATTGCATATTGTTCTTCCTCACGTCCAGATTGCATTTTTGAAATTCACCAGCTGTGACAATCTGTATTTTGTAGGGTGTATTCCAATTCCTGCGGTAGCGGGTCATTTAAAGCTGAAATCATAAAAATTGGTCAGTCATCTCATAAGATGTATAGTAATAACATACTGAATTTTCAAGAGTCTACGACAATTTTAAATGCCAGTACAAAAAAGTCTGGAAACTTATTGAAAGCACCACGTATATATATATATATGTATATCATCATCATGTCGTACCGCTAGCACGGATATCCCTGACCCTCCCTCACCACTTCTGCCTCTCGTTCATCGCCACTGGCAGGTCTTCAGGGCTACATCCCGTATCTTTACATAGCTGCTATATGTATGTTCGAGCTGGTCGTCCTGCTTTTGGTCGGCCATATGTGGGGGTCCATTGAAGTACGTCACTTATGAGCTCGTCTCTGCTTCTCCAGCAGTGTCCTGCATATCTGGTTCGTCTAACTTGGATAGTTTTCGTAATGGGAGGCAGGTAGCCGTATAGTTGGTGCCTTGTGGGGTGTTGCCGCTCGGACTTGTTCAAGATTGCTTGCAACATTCTTGTGTAATTGCCGTCTAGCTTCTCCAGCCGTTTTGTTAGCGTCCAAGTAGTGCATCCATACAGCAGTATCGACAAGACCGCTGCCTGGAAGGAACTGCGTTTCATTTTATCGGTCAGGTCTGATATGATCGATAGCTTATCGATAGCAGTCCATGCCTTAATAGCACTGAGAGAATACAACCTAGGATGATGGCAGCTACGTTTAATATATATATATATATATATATAATTTTCCAAACTACCAGTGTCTGCACTGAGTTGATATAAATAAGTTCTTGCTGCTCGGCCAATACTGACACGTCCTTGTGTAGGGGTCCATGAAAGAACATCACTTATGATTCGTCTTTGATTCTCCAGCAGTGCCACTCGCGTTTTGTTCGTCTTACTAGAATGTTTTTTGAGATGGGAGATAAGTAGCTGTAGAGCTGTTGTTTCGTGGGGTATTGTTTCCAGTTTGGTTTAGTTTGGTTTGGTTAGGTTTTATGGCATATCAGTCATTGTTGGTTACTTAATGCCAAATCCAATTTACATATATGTTGAATATATGATTTGTAAACACATTTTGTAGATACACATAGATTCAATTTAGCATAAGTCAGCAAAGATAAATGGTACCAAACATTACTATGTATCACCAACTGTTTTATTGCCCAGTCGGCTGGGGCTGTAGAATACACCGACTGCTTCTCTGCAGAGGGGTAAGACCCCCCCTAACGAGTGTCCTGGATATGACACTAAATAATCTGATGGTGAGGTTCCAGCAGTGCTGGAGCTTTGGGGAATGCGGAGTACCCCTTCATTGCCACTTCTCCCAGGTCCACTATGGCCCGGAGTGGTAGCACCTGATAGGGCCCTATCTATGGGTTAAATAGAACAGCATACTTATGCTAAACTGAATTGTTTGAATAAACTGAATAGCTTGAAATAGAAATGTTTTTGACAATTAAACCGTACTTACATTTAAACTGCGTGTTTATGCTTAACTGGATTATTTCAAATAGAACTGTTTTTCGACATTAAAACTGTATCTACACTTAACTGAATTGTTACATATAACTGCTTGAATAGCTTGAAATAGAAATATTTTTGACAATTAAACTGTGTACTTATGCTAAACTGAATTGTTTTAAATAGAACAGATTATTTACATAAAAATGGATTTGGCGTTAAATAACCAACAAAGGTTGATATGCCATAAAACCCAACAAACCAAACCAAACCAAACCAACTGTTCAAGTAAATATCAATTATTTGTTTACACACGGTTAAATGCTCAAATGGTTTATTTCAAACAATTCAAAATAGCATAAGTCATTTGTTTGCATACAGTTTAAATTTAGAAAAGCCCTAGAATTGCTGTTACTCAAACGCCAGTGAAAATCCAGCGGTTAAAACTGGAGTAATAAATTTGCATGAAATAAAATGATGATAATAATTATTTTCCTCATAGACTTTTCAAAATATTCTTGATGATTTTTGTATTGCTGTGGTCTGGATAGATTAGATGCTTCCTCTGATCTCAAGTTTCCACAGTATTGCTATGTAAAACTAACAATTCAATTAAAAAAGTCATTTATTCACACACAGTCAAATGATCACAGTTTTATTTCTAAAGATTCAATACGGTATAAATCATTTGTTTGCATACAGTTTAAATGTCTAACAGTTTTATTTGACCCATATATAGGACCCTTTCAGGTGCAACCACTCCGGTCTAGAGAGGACCTAGAAACGATCGAAATGAAAGGGCTTTCCCCAACTCACCAGCATTCATAGAGCCTCAACATCAGATTGTTTAGTGTCACATACAGGATTCTCGTTGGGTGGAGGTCTTACTCATCTGCAGAGATGCAGTTGGTGTATTCTACGTCAAATACGATATTCTACGCAAAATACGGAACGCAGTGGACTGCAGTGGCCCCAATTTATGACTAATTTGTACCTATTTTTGTTTTGCAGGTGAATGAAATGGCTTCGGCCAAAAGATCGTGCAGAAATAACCCTGACGTGTTCTGCTACATATGTGGAGAATACACCATTGCTCTTAATAGGAAGCCAATCACAAGTTTCATAAGGCGTGTTTACCATGCTTATTTTGGTATTAAACTTGCTGACCAGGATAAAGCTTGGGCGCAACTCATGGTGTGCAAGGCATGCACCGAGACTCTGCGTGAGTGGACCAATGGCAAGAGGAGTCGGAACTTTGGAATTCCCATGGTTTGGAGGGAGCCGACAAACCATGTCCCTGACTGCTACTTCTGCGCTGATGATGTGACTGGGATCAACAGCAAGAACCGAGGCAGCCTCAAGTATCCTGATCTTCAATCAGCACGTCGTCTTGTTGCTCATTGTGATGAACTTCCTGACATTAGTGACGAAGATGCTTCCAGTGTTGAAGACGAAAAAGAAGTGGTTCTTGAAGATGATGACCCATATCCATTTTCCCAAAAGGAGTTGAATCATCTAGTTCGCGACCTCAGCTTGTCAACGGACTCTGCCGAACTGTTGGTATCCAGATTGAAGGAAAAAAAACCTCCTCTCTGACAGAGCTCGCATCAGCTTCTTCCGCAACAGGCATCAAGAGTACCTCCGTTTTTTCTCGACAGTGAAGGACCCGGTGTACTGTGCAGATATTGCGCAGCTTCTGCTCAAGCTTGGAGTGCCACAGTACCAACCCAAAAATTGGAAACTGTTCATTGACAGCAGAAATGTGTTCTACTACACAACAGCAACCAGTTTGCCTCTGTACCCATCCCTCACCCGACTACACTGAAGGAGAAGTATGAAGCGGTGAAGTATGTGCTGGAGAAAATTGGTTATGATCAACATAAGTGGTTTATTTGTGTCGATCTGAAGATGGTGAACATTTTGTTGGGACAACAGTCTGGTTTCACTAAGTACCCATGTGTTCTGTGTATGTGGGATAGTAGGGACCGTGCTCAGCATTACACAAAGAAGGACTGGCCTTTGTGGGAGGAATTGGTGCCTTGCAAAGAAAGGAACGTCATCAACGACCTTCTGGTGGACAGAGACAGAATACTCTTCACGCCGCTGCACATCAAGTTCGTCTTAATCAAGCAGTTCACCAAGGCTCTGGGCAAGGATGGTGACTGCTTCACTTACTTGTGCCAGGCTTTTCCAGGATTGACGATGGAGAAGTTGAAAGCTGGCATCTTTGACGGTCCTCAGAGATCCAGAGTTCGAAAACTCAATGAACGAAGAGGAACTGGAAGCGTGGAAGGCGTTTTTTCTGGTTGTGAAGAACTTTCTTGGCAACAATAAGGCCAGAAACTACGCAGAACTTGCCAAAAACATGCTGACTGCTTTCAGAAACCTGGGCAGCAACATGAGCGTCAAGATGCACTACCTATTTTCACATATGGACCGGTTTCCTGAGAACCTGAGTTCAATGAGTAACGAGCTGGGGAAGAGATTCCATCAGGACCTGAAAGAGATGGAGACCAGGCATCAGGGTCGCTGGGACGCAGTCAGAGTGGCTGACTATTGTTGGAATCTGAAGAGAGACCTCCCTGCCGCTGAGTATTCCCAGAGTTTGAAGAAACGGAACTCCAAGCCCTGAAGTTTAAATCATAGTGAAGCAGCATGTAATTTACGAGTACTTACCTTTATCAATGCCCACCATTTAGTTTACATTAATCGATGTTTCAATCAGGTAATCAATATATGTTGTTGGCAAAACATTTTTTCTCTTAAAAACATATTTAGGATGATATGTGTTGAAAAAAATCAGCTGATAATGCCACAAAAATGTAATTGATTTTGTCAAGAGATCTAATTTTTTCCAAATCAAACTTGCAAAAAAAAAAAAACTGACCTGATGGAGAGAAACGGATGCCATTTCCTGATTCAGCAGTGCAAAAATACCCTAAATCAATTGTAGAAATCCAGACAACATTCAAAAAGTAAAAAATTGTTACAAAGTGTAATGAACAAATATGGTTCTAATGTATCTCCTAGCAAAACAATGTTAAAGAAGTCTATTTCCATTCGGTAATTGAACTATTGCTGGAGCATAGGATAGAGAGGGAGAGAGAAAATCAGAAAAATCTGCGCTGACAGCGCAACTTAACGAGGATGATAAATATAATTTTAATGAAAGCTTATTTTCATTTAATAGTCCACAGCAGCTGTTCCATGTTCAATGCAATTATTGAAATGGACTACTATACATATTATCCCTAAAAAGCAATAGATCTTGAAGATGACAATGATACTAATTGTAATTAGATCCTTTGGAACGGTCCCCAAAGACCTGGAAAATAGACTGAGAGAACTGTTAATCAAAGGAAGAATCGAAAATATCTTGGCAACTGCCTTTAAGATCAGCTAGAATATTTAGATAAGTCCTAGACAGTTGAGGATACATGCTATCACTCAGACTTCAGTGAAAAATCACCGGTTAAAACTGGTGTGAAAAATTCGCATGTAATAAAATGATGACCATAATTATTTTCTTTATTGGTTTTTCAAAATATTCTAGATTATTTTAGCAATGCTGTGGTCTGGATAGTCTCGATTCATCCTCTGATCTCAAGTTGTCACAGTCTTTGCTTCAGGTAATTGTTCCTAGTGTTCTAACTACGACTGTTATCACCGTCACCTTTTAGATTTATCTGGAAAGGTGTTGTTATTCGTCCAGTTTTTTCGGCAAAATCTATTAGATGAATTCTTTATTTTATTAGATGAATTCTTTATTTTGTTGCAATTTAGAACTAGATTAGCTCTTCTTGTTGGGTTTGGTGGACTTCTTATTTTTCAAAGTCCCAGAGAATTTTATGTGGCTTATTTTCTGGGACAGATTCTGGGTTGGACATATACCATTTGTCTGCATGGTCAAATTTTAATCTCCAGCATAATTCTCAGTGGATGAATGCTCCTGCCCAGTCATATCTTTTCTTGTATTCATTTTGTGCCAGTTTGCCACATTGACTTTTATGATAAACTGTTTCATCACTGTCACTATAAAACTTCATCGTCATCAATTCTCTCTCACTCTTTCTCTCGCTTTCTCTTTCTATTTCACTTCCTCTCACTCTCTGTTTCTCTTTCTCTCTTACACTCTCTCTCTCTCTATCTCTCTCTCTCTCTCTCCGTCCATCTCTATCGTCCATCACTCCGGGCTGGTCCTCTAGACTGTATCCAGTATCCACACCGAGCTGATGTATGCCAGTTCTTGCTAGTCGGTCAACATTGACCGGTCTATACGAAGGAGTTCACTTGGGAACGTCGCTGATTAATTCGTTTTTACTTCTCCAAAAGTACCCAGCATGTCTTGTTTGTTTTACTTTGATGGTTTTGGAGATGGGAGGTAAGTGATCGTACTGCTGCTGTATTGTGAAGTACTGCTTCTGACTATTCTTAATAGCACTTAATTTTCGGTTTTATTTTCGGTTTATTACAATCCTTCACCCAAGACTTCAGATGAGGGAAGTTAGTGATTATATGCACTTTATGTATTTAAACTTTCTGCTGCCTCATTCGGGTGATATTTTTCTGTTACATTAATAGTACACTCTTAAGGAGATAAGGAGTTTTGCAATGGGTAATTTTTGTGTATTTCATATTGGCTGAAACTGCCAGGTACCTTGCTAATGTGTTTATTTGTCCCTTTCTTGATCCTACCAAGAGCTACCACTATTACTGGCTCAGTGGAAGTTTCATTTCTCAATTTCTATTTCCAGGTCTCTGCTAAAATAACAAAATAAAATAACCGAAAAAAAAGGATATATATATATATATATATATATAATGGAAGTTTTTGTCGTATAAATAATTCATCCCAAAGCATTACTGTTTCGTGTGATCAACAATTGTAAATCTTTACAGAAATTTTGATGGGATTTTATTGTTCAAAATAAACTATAATTACATCTGAACAATATGAATAAAAAAAAAAGACAAATGCTGACAGAGTCAAGAAAAACAAGTGGATATGTTGGGTGTGGGAATTATTATGTAGAAGATAAAATGATTACATAAAATGAAAAAAATAATATGTTGGAAATAAGAACAAATAGAGAAAAAAATAAAGCAGCAAAAGTCACAGGAAAATGAACTTGGAATAAAGTGGGGGTTGAAAGAAATAAGAGAATAAAGGAAGTAAGGAAGGAATCCTTGCAGAAGCGGATGAAGTTGAGATAAGAATTACTGGAAAAATTGTTCCAAAAACTATTATGATAAAATTGTCCTGGCAGCATTTCTGGTAAAAGACCAAAAGAAGAAGAAAAAGAAAAAGAAGAGATGGGGCAAAGTGAGAAAACTGAAAGAAAATTAAAATGAGAAGGAAACACTATGAAAAATAAAAGAAAGAAAGAAAGAAAGAAAGAAATAGTAAAAAGGAAAAAGGAAAGAAACAAGTAGAAGGAAGTAAAGACAAAGGGAAAACAAAAGAAAAAGCGAAAAGGTTTAAAAGACAAAGACAAAAAAGAAGAGGCACAAAAGAAAGAAAGAAAGAAAGAAAGAAAGAATGAAATTAAATGGAAATAGATAAATAATGAATGAAGGAAAAGACTAAAACAAAAAGAAAGAAAGAAAAAAGAAAGAAAGAAAAAAGAAAGAAAGAAAGAAACATATATGCATTAAAAGGAATAAAATGAACGGAAAGAATAAAAATGGAAAAGAAAGAAAGAAAGAAAGAAAGAAAGAAATGATAAAACAGAGAAAGAAAGAATGAAGCAAAAAGGTAAAAAACAAAGTAAAAAAAGAATGAAAAAGTAAACAAAAAAAGCAAAAACAAACAAGAAACAAAAAAGAGAAAAAGGAAGGAAAGAAGAAATTACGTCAAAGCAAATTCCTTCCTCTTTTTTCATCGGCACTGATGTAAACGGGAAAAAGAAGAGAAGAGAAAAAGTATTTGAAACAACGCCCAAAAATAAAAGATCAAACAGAGAGAGAGAGAGAGAGAGAGAGAGAGAGAGAGAGAGAGAGAGAGAGAGAGCAAAGAATGGTCTTCTTAGCCCAGATATGGCTACGTCATGTATTTTGTAATTCTATATATGACTACGAATAGATTTCTCAAAATTTCAGCCGATGAATGGCCACCTCAGAATTGGCACTTTCTACACATTCAGCGATATCTTTTTTCTTAACAAAAATCTCTTAATATACACTAAATATAGATATGCAACAATTTACCGCAGTAGGACTGTGTATCGGCTGTGAACCTATGTGTGTACAAATGGCTAGATAGGTGTATATATGCGTTACTTCACATACCTAACGCTCCAGATACCCGGGTACTTGTGAAACTGCGTATGTTTTGTTTAGATATATCTGGCCTCGCAGTAGCTGAAATTCCCTGGGCAATCATAAAGCTGTTGATGCCACATAAGAATCTTTGGTGCTTCTAAGAGCTCAAGATATTTCTACACTACTTGAAGTTTTTTATGAATTTGTAGTAGTTTCATATACTTACAGAAGAGTATAAAATTGACGACCTCCTCTTTCAAGGAGAGGGTTTGGTTTGGTTTGGGTTTATGGCATATCAACCTTTGTAGGTTATTTAACGCCAAATCCATTTGTAAGTAAATAATCAGTTCTATTTCAAACAATTCAGTTTAGCATGAGTACACAGTATAAAAGTCAAAAACATTTCTTTTTCAAACTATTCTGTTTATTCAAGCAGTTATATATAAAAATTCAGTTTAGTGTAAGTACAGTTTCAATGTCAAAAACAGTTCGATTTCAAATAATTCAGTTTAGCAAATGCACGCAGTTTAAATGTGAGTACGGTTTAATTGTAAAACATTTCTATTTCAAGCTATTCAGTTTAGTCAAACAATTCAGTTTAGCATAAGTATGCTGTTAGTTCTATTTAACCCATAGATAGGGCCCTATCAGGTGCTACCACGCTAAGCCAGAGTGGACCTGGGAGCAATGACAATGAAGGGGTGCTCCGCATTCCCCAAAGCTCCAGCATCACTAGAACCTCACCATCAGATTGTTTAGTGTCATATCAGGACACTCGTTGGGTGTGTGTCGGAGGTCTTACCACTCTGCAGAGGTGCAATCGGTGTATTCTACAGCCACAGCCAACTGAGCAATCGTGCAGAGGGAATCAAAGGCAAATTTTACCAAACAATTTCTTTAAACAAAAATAAACCAGTTCCTTTCATATAATCAGGGGAGTCAAATGTTTTGCAATATTCTGGTAGAACATGAGGTACAATTCTGGATGCTTTTGCCCGGATCGTGAAGGTGATGATCTAGACTCAGAGATACGAAATTCGCCTCAAACTCTTCCAGTGTATCTTGTCGAATTCGCCTCTGCGGCTTGGAGCTCAACCTCGGAATCCACAGTTTTTGACCTTCCAGATCGGTCGAAGTTCTTCCAACCATCTGGTTACTGTACTGTAAACAAATGGCCTTTCCCCTTTCACACAACAAATATTTTTAATTGCGTCAAATGCGTTATGGTATTATTGGAACCCGTAAAGCATAAGTTCCTGTATTAGATAACGTTTCACCTCCATTAAACATTAAGAAAAAAATAAACCAAACCAAACCAAAATAGATACTTAGTTGATGTAGCATGAATGTAGGCATTTTGTTATTAAGGGCGCTATTTCTATATTTCCAGAAATGTTTGTGAAAAAGAGAAGAAAATGATAAAAGGAAGATCTTTTATTTTAGATAAGAAAGAGGAATTACAGTTTCTAAATGGGCGGATGGAATTTTTATTTTTATTTTTTGTTTATTTGATATTTTTTTTTTTTTTAGAAATATAGAAGTGTAGCAGTCTGATATTGGATGATTGATTGATGTTAGTGGCATCTCAACCAATCAAGGATTATCTTATGCCAAGAAGTTTGAAAATCACTTTCATTGTATATTTATAGCTTTTGTGGAGTTGTTTCTTAAGAGGTTTTTAAAAACGGTTATATGATATCAAGTATTCCTATCTAATACAAATAATTTGCACACAGTTGAATGGTTTCAAGTAATCTAGTTTATTATTAATAATTTTATTAATAAATAATAAGTATTAAATAATAATAAGTATTTCTATCTAATAATACTCATTTATATACAGTTTTGACCGGCTCATTGGCTAGTGTGTAGAGTGTTCTCCAATGGTCCGGGAGACATGGGTTAAATCCAACGTCGCGTCATACCAAAGACTTTTAAAATGGTACTTGATGCTTCCTTGCTTAACACTCAGAAATATAAGGTACGTATCAAGGGTAAGCTGGTGTTATACAGGGAAAGGAGTAGCGCCCTCCCCTACACCTCGGTGTAGTTGCTATTGAAAAGGGAGCCTTCTGATCGCCCTCGGCTACGGTCATCAACTACTAATATACAGTTTTATTGTTTTTGTTCGGTTTCTTTTTTTTAATGGCATATCAACCTTCGTAGGATATTTAATAACAAAGCCATCCTTGAAGTAAAACAGTTAGGTACTGTTTGAAACAGTAACTAATACAAATTATCTGCACATGATCGTAAGGTTTTAAGCAATCCTGTTTATAACAAATCATTAAATAGTTTCAAGTAATTATTTCTATTTAATGATAATCATTTATTTTCCCACAGTTATATAGTTTCAAGCAACTAATTGTAATCCTTAGTAAACAATTATAGCTTCAAGTAACTATTCTTAATACAAATTATTTACAGTCATAAAAGGTACATATCAAGGGTAAAGTGGAGTAATACAGGGAATGGAGTAATGATGATGTAAGAAGCTTGAGAATCGCGTTCGTTGTACTTTCGCCTTTACGTTTTTGTGTACAGCCCAGTCAGCGGGGTTAGGGGGCCGTAGAATAACCCGACTGCATCTCTGCAGAGAAGCTAAACCCACCTCTAACGAGTGTCCTGCATATGACATTAAAAAAATCTGATGTCGATGCTCCACTTTTGGAGATTTGGAAAATATGGAGTACATCTTTATTGGCATTGCTCCCAGGTCCACTCTGACCAAAGTGGTAGCACCTGATAGAGTCCTATCTATGAGTCAAATAGAAAAAAATACGTATGCCAACAAATGACTGATGTTAAATTGTGGCTGTTATGTAGCAATACTTGAAACCATTTGTTGTATAGCCATGAACAACTATACATACACATATGCATGCAGAAAACGACGACACGATAAAGACGAGCGACACAGTTCTTTAGAAAAATATACCTCTCACTTTATTTGAAAGGGTTGTGTGTGAGAGGGAGTTGGAGACGGAACAGAAATGCAACATATTGACCCCCTCTTTATTGGCCATAACCGCGTTTTTTTTCCCGTTCTCCTGGGCTGCTCAACCGGAGACCTGGGGGCCCAGCCTCTCTGGGACATGTTCCTCATTCCAGCATCTTCTCTCCAACTGCAACTGCTCAATCGGGGGCCTGAGGGCCCACTCTGCTGGCTTCCTCTACCGCATCTTGTCTCGAACTCATCTGATCTCCAAACTGACAGACTTCCTGTCTTTACCCGGGTTATATAATAATTTGACGTCCACTCTTTTTCCTGCGAGCGTCACAATTTCGCACTCATTCAACCCGTCCACGGTCAAGATTATAATATCCTGATATTCCTCGACCGGATGCACCCGTTATTTACACTGGTGCATTTCCTATTTTGACAGCCCGGCCGGGTCGGAGGTCAATATACAACACATTTAATCGTGTGCAAAACAGAGATCATGCTCGTTCGGTATCTACAAAATGTATTTACAAATCATATATGTATGATGTAATGAATATGCATACACCTTTGTCCCCACCCCCTCACAGTGATATGATTGGCTGGTGTCAGCCATAAGTATTGGCCAATGTAGGAGAACGTTGTCAACGGCTACGACTACGACTGTCGATACGAACTCACGTCTAGTACCAGTACGATGACCTACCTGCTCGATTGTACTACACCTGTTACAGTAGCCAAACCACTCTGTTACTTCGATTAAATTTATCCCTTCCCGGGACATATCAGTATATTCAATATATATGCACAAACGGGATTTAGCATTAAATAATCTGCACTGATTGATGTGCCATCAACCCTAACCAAACTAAGCCAAATCCTTTTTGTGGAGTAGCTTATTTAGAATTTTTTTTTCCACACGGGTTCTATCAAATACGACAAATTTTCAAACAGATCTATTTTGCCTGTAGATGGACTTTAACAGAAACCTCTATGTTATAATGGACCTGGGAGTAATGGGAAAGATTGAGTACTCCACAATAAGTTGGATTTCCTAAACAAGAGAATCACTATCAGCAGCAGTTTAGTATAATACTCAGGACACTCCCTTTTGGTAGGAGACGGTCAGCGTATTCTAAGCCCCACCAGCAGGGTGGTCTAATGTGGGATTTGAAATCTCATCATTTACTCCAAAAGTGAACATACTATTTATCTCCTCATATACGTATGTAGATGAGTATAGCTTCTTAAAAAGAAAAACACTTTCTTGAAGCAGTTAAATGTTTACGTACCTTTTAACTAAAAGGTACGAGGATCATTAAATAAGTTTCCAGACTTTTTTCGTATGGGCACTTTTATTGATAGTACACACATAAAACTCTTGTCCCCTTCGAAGTAATCTCCTCCGGCTACAATGCACTTGCTGTACCGTTCCAAAATCTTCTGGAAGGTCCCATCGAAGTCCTCTTGTGTGAGCGTGTCAATGACCTTCGTCACAGCCTCTTTCATCTCCTCAATTGTCTCATAACAACAGCCTCTGAGCTTAGGGAATAACCAAAAGCAAGGTCTGGACTATAGGGAGGGTGAGGAACTGTCTTGATGCCCATCTAGGTCAAATAGTCTGTGACAAGGATGGAGTTGTGTACTGGTGCATTGTCCTGCTGGAAATGCCACTGACCCTATTTGAAGAGTGCTGGCCTCTTCCCAAGGAATCTCTTCCTGAACTCCCTTAAAACCTCACCGTAGTAACTCTAACCCAAACACTTTGGCCAATCAACTCTGGTGTATTGACTTCTTTACTCCTGTCTACCTCTCACCATCCCTCACAGACTCCCAGCTTTCCTTGAATCTCTTATGCCACTCAAAAACTCATGCTCGATTCATGCAAGATGGTCGAAAAGCAGTCTGAAGCATTCCATACGTTTCTGTGGCATTTTTTCCAAGTTTAAAACAGAATATTTTTGCATATCGTTCTTCTAAAGTGTCCTCACGTCCAGATTGCATTTTTGAAATTCACCTGCTGTGACAATCAGGCTTTAGTAGGGTGTATTCCAATTTCTGCTGTAACTATTCATTTGAAGCTGAAATCATAAAAATTAGTCAATCATTCCATAAGATGGATTGCAATAACATACTAAATGTTCAAGAGTCCACTGCAATTTTAAATGCCTATACAAAAAAGTATATTGAATGCACCGCGTAAAAAAAAATTATTAAGCGTTAAATAAGACACTCGCAAACAACATTAATTTGGTTAATGCAATATATATATATATATATATATATATATATATATATATATATATATAATCATGTCGTATTAACTCTCTGTCTCTCTTTTTTTCTATTCATCCATCCCAATCATCCATTGCTGCTAGCAGTTCTTCCAAACTACATACTGTGTCCACACAGGGCTGATGTAAAAACGTTCTTACTGGTCAGCTAACACTAGCAAGTTCATATGTAGGGGACCATAGAAGAACGTCACTAATGAGTTCGCCCTTGCCTCTCCAACAATGTCCCGCATCTCGTGTTAAGATGGGAGGTAAGTAACAGTACGGCTGTTGTATCTTGGAGTGTTGCCTTCAGGATTTGTCCAAAATAGGTCGTAGCATTCTCGATAAGTTCCCATCAAGCTTTTCCCACTTTGTTTTGTTAGCGTCCATATGGTATATGTACACAACCACAACTTGGAAAAAAACCGTTTTATTTTATCGGATTGATCAGATTAGCCTCACACACACACACACACACACACACACACATATATATATATATATATATATATATATATATATATATATATATATGCTGCCCCGTGGGGTTCGAGCACTCGAGTGGGGAATTGCCGGCTGTCACATACGCGTAAATACAAAGTTCTTCTCTTGAGTTGAGCACGCCGGTAGCCGTTAGCGTATATGTAAATATATATGTAAACATTCCTTCGCTCATGCTGAGAATGATGATAGTTCTGGGGTATGATGATGGACTGACGTAAAGTTAGCCAGATTTCGATCCTAGAATGAAACATCTCGCATGTCTAACCACAATGAAGAGATGGGACAAAAGGAAACAGTCTGTCTGTCTGTCTATATATATACACAACCAGCCCATGAGTACAGTGATCACTAATAGCCCGGGTGACCGGAATTCAATCCCAGGTTGAGTCAGACCAAAGACTCAAAAAATTGTACTTGATGCCACCTTGCTCAACACTCAGTATTATAAGGTACGGATCAAGGGTAAAGTGGAGCAATCCCGGGAAAGAAGTAGCACCCTTCCCTACACCTCGGTGTTGTAACTAATAAAAAAGGAGCCTTTGAGTCGTAATTTTAATTTATATAACTAAATTTATATATACATATATATATATATATAATCATGATTGAAAATGACCGCGAGTTGTACACACACACACATATATATATATATATATATATATATATATATATGCACTTTTAAGGCATTTTATTTTGTTTTTAACGTTTTTATTTATCTTTAGTTTCATTTACTTATTTATTCATTCATTTATTACTTATTCAGTTGGCGCGCTTACATAGATCACGTGATTCTATTGTGTGCGGGGGTCATTTCGATATTGCCATAATTAACTGTAAGTGAGTTGTTAGAGCAATTTATACAAACAGTCAAACTCTGTTAGCCCAGAGGAAACGCCCCCTCCCTACGTACTTCCCTTCCTTCCTTCCTTCCTTCCTTCCTAACCTGCATTTAATTTTTTCCCTTTTTGTATAATACAGAATGAAGGAAACAACTTTTATTCTCCCAAAAGGATTGTTCCATAATCAATTTTCTCGTTGGAAACTGTTTATCAGTCAAATCGACTCTTGTCAATTCAGTTAAAGAATATAAGATATATATATAACAAAAATTTTTAACACACACACACACACACACACACACACACACACACACACACACACACACACACACACACACACACATATATATGTATATATGTATATATGTATACATACATATATATATATATATATAATAAAAACATATATATATATATATATATATATATATATATATATATATAATAAAAACACAATTACTAACGAACGTTCTTGTCGCTGTTTTGAGTTTCTAAGTTCCATATGGCAAATTTGTCTCGGTTATCAGGAATGATAAAAATAATTTCAGTGACAAGATCAACCTTTAAATAAGAGTGGCAATATGGAAGAAATGAAGAAAAAAGTGGTTGGCGAAAAGACAATAAAGATGTATGTTAAGTGAACGAGGATGGGGATTAACCCTTTTACAGGCAGAGCAACATTTTTAAAGTTTTATCTGCCTACAAAAGTATTTAAAAAGTTCATATGGTGTATAAATGTATATAAATATACATAGGATTACACACACACACACACGCACACACACACATACGCGTGTATATACATTTATAGAAATTCAAAAAAATCACCTTTTCTTGCATAAATCAGATAACACTATATATGGACAGGGTTTAAAATGATATCCACCATATATATATATATATATATATATGTGTGTGTGTGTGTGTGTGCGTGTGTGCGCGCGCACGTGTCTGTGTGTATGCATAAAAATGTTTTTAAAAACAAAATATTCAGAGTATGAACATTTTTTTATATAGCAATATGCTAACATACGTTTTATTTCTTTTTTTGTTCAACCATCTACAGGGCGACGAAATCTCGAATATTAAACTCTTCATCGTCGAAATATTTTCAAATGAAAAAAAAGGAAACGAAAAAATCGGAACGTACGTTGATATACAATAATATATATATATATATATATATATATATATATCCTCTAAATATCTTATTTTTCTACATTATCATTTTTCTCGGATTCATATATATATATATATATATATATATATATGAACATCTTGTGGTAGGTACAAAATTTGAATATTGTTTTTAAAAGCGTGTGCGTAATAAAATATTTTGAAAACGATTAAAGTATTTAAGAATTCTAAAGAAAGGGGACTCTTTGTTCAGTCACTTCTCCTCTGGGAATTATGCCCGTGATAAGAAAGTTTATATCGCAGGAGGTAAACAGGAAATTCACACCTTTCACAAGAATATTAGTCCGAAAGCACGATGGGGGCTCGAACTCGGTTAATAGGAAGTCACACAACAGCACGTTAGCCACTACATCACGTTGGGTCTGGGAAGAATTGATATAATAGAGATTGGTAAATTATCGGGGCGGATAGAACCATCATGGAGTTTGTGTGAAAAGCTACTTGTTGACTTTAATTAAAGAGGGCAATGCCACAAATAGCTGATGGAAGGAATCAGGTTGCTTATGTCTTGAGCATGACATAAAACCGTTTTTGGTGGTAAGTCTCCGGTCTTGGAGTTTGGGGAATGTGGATTACTCCTTCATTACTATTTATCTCAGGTCCACTCTAACCCGTCGTTAAAGTACCATTTAGGGTCCTATCTATGAGTTAAATAGAACTATTAAATCTTTCACTTGGGATTATCATCCTTAAATAGAATTATTAGTGTTTAATAGCAATACTAGAAACTATTTAACTATATACAAACAATAAATCTCAATACTTGAAAGCGTTTAATTGAGGGAAAACAAGGGATTAATATTAATATTAAATAGAGTGATTTGCGTTGAACAACAATAACTGAATTTTAACTGTAAGCAAACAAATGAGCTTTGTCTTTTAAAAATTGATGCTACCTACAAACTAT
Source organism: Sepioteuthis lessoniana (assembly GCA_963585895.1). NCBI lineage: Eukaryota > Metazoa > Mollusca > Cephalopoda > Myopsida > Loliginidae > Sepioteuthis > Sepioteuthis lessoniana. Next base: position 78,669,574 of record OY757920.1, on the reverse strand, counting down.
TCGCTTACAAATCAAATAAATGAATAAATAAATGAATAAACACACACACACACACACACACACACACATATATATATATATATATATATATATATATATATATATACATATATATATATAAACAGGATTTGGCATTAAATAACCCCTACAAAGGCTGTTATGCTATAAAACAGAGCCAAATCAAACCAAACAGGTCACTTACAGTACCTGTTGTTTATAAGTGGTCACCCATTTAAGAACTTAATCATTGCTGCTTTAGTTCGGTGATTTTACGAGAACCGGTACTTTCTAGGAGGTTTAGCCGTAAATCGAGAAAAAAATGAAATCAAATGGACGTATTGCACTATAGGATCAGCGTCTTCAAAATGAATTTATTATTTCACAAAAATAGCATAATCAGCACTTTTTTCTCCCTTGTAACATTAACATTTCGTGTATATAAAAAAATTTTTTTTCAATAATATATCAATTCTGAAGAAGATATCGCTATCGTGAAATACGTCAATCTGATTTTCTGACTTCTTTTATTCATATATATATATATATATATATATATATATATATATATATATATATATATATATATATAAACACAATGTGTGTGTGTGACTGATGTGTGTGTGGGGGGTGACTGTAACCTAGAAAAAGCGTCAAATCACAGCAAAATTTTTGTTGTTAAAGCAATAAACATAAAATACTCTTACATCTAACGTACAATGAATGTGATCCTCTAACCTCTAGGCATAAAATAACGCCTAAACTAGATTATTTACTAAGCACACAAACCTCAGGTTGTTTGCAGTAACAGCTGCTTTTGTTTGCAATAACTGCAGCAACAAAGTGGTACTGAGCAGGCTCATCGCTGTTTAACTTCGGTTATTCAGTGGAAACCCGTGCTTTCAGAGAGTTGACTTTAAGTCGCCTAAAATTGGCGGAACTAACAATGCGACCATTGCATTTCCTGTTGATGGGTCAAGAGCCTCCTTCCAACAGAAAAGGAAGACAAAAACTGCATATGATGGTGATCTGTAGATAGTTCTGTAGATCTGCGGAGTGAGGAATATTCCAATATTGCCATTATTCCCACGTCCACCCAGACGACTGGAAGTTGTAGCACCTGTTATAGTTTTTTATTCGATTGAAATCCTTGATAGCAGGCATAATTGTTTGAAATAGATTATTACAACAACGTCCAAACAAATGACTTATCAAATAAAAATAATTACTTATAACAATATAATTATTTGTATAAGATATGAATACTTGAAATCATAGAACTATGTGCAAATTATTTCTGTTAGATAGAGTGTGGTTTTGTTTGGTTTTATGGCATATCTATATTTACAAACCCCTCTTCTCGGGCAGGATATGACGCAAGCGGAGTTTAACATGTTTGAATTCAGAGTTTTCCTTCTCCTAGACTAGTTGCCTCACCAAGGCTGAAGAACCCAGTTTGCCCTACTATTTACTGATAGAGAGAATAATTGGATTCATACCTTTCCCAAGGGTATTAGTGCTACGTGAAATGCAATCAGTCACGTCCAGAATTTGAACTCGTGTCGCCGTGTCCATTTCCTACGACGATAACTATTACACCACGAGCACCTTCGTGGCATATCAACCATGGTAGGTTATTTAATCCCTAATCTATTTTATTCATATAAACAGTTCTATTTCAAATAATTTAGTTCCTCATAAGTACACAGTTTACTTCTATTTGACACAAAGTTAGGATGCTATCAGGTTCAACCACTCAGAGCCAGACTGGACCTGGGAGTGATGGCAATAAAGGAGTACTCAGCTTTCCCCAAAGCTCCAGCATTACTGGAGCCTCACCATCAGATTTTTTAATGTCATATCCAAGACACTCGTTGTGGGAGGGTCTTACTCCTCTGCTGAGATGTAGTCAGTGTATTCTACAACGACGTCCGTCTGTGGTAGCTTTATCCAAGCAACACCTCCACCTTTCCTTCAAGGCTACAAGAGCAGAACTGTTGGGTTATTAGCAATAAAACTGTCCTTTCTGAAATGAATAGCCATCGACGTTGTCTTCCGAGGAAAATGAATCTTCTAATTACGATAAAAAAGTTAACCCATGTAATCAATTTAATGCGACGTTTCCTCCATCTTGCCGATGTTTGATTTACTGTTTGGGTTGATTTATTTGGAACTTAAACGTTTCTGGATTTGTTACCGAACTGGATAATATAAAATTTACTGATTCGGAACTTGATACCGATCATTTGTGATTTAATTCGAACTAAACTCTTTTCTAAATTTTATTTTCTGTATCACTGTTTTATAATGTCAAAACTTTTGGAACCCAGAACAGATCCTATTTGATAGGGAGGAAAGTAATACGAGTTATGGAAAGTAAAGTTTTTCTAGGTTATATGAGAATTAAAAGCGCTCGTGGTGTAATTGTTATCGTCGTAGGAAATTGACACGGCAACCCGAGTTCAAATCATAGAAGAGTCTGCATTTTACGCAGCTCAAGTATTCTTGAGAAAAGTATGTATCCAATTATTCTCTCTCCAGGTATGAGTAAATAGTGCGACAGGTTGAAATTTTTAACCTTGATATGAAAACTGGTCATGCAAGAGGAAAACTCTGAATTCAAATCAGTTAAATTCCCCTTAAAAATTGACCTTGTGTCACATCCTGTTGAAGTGCTGAGTAAATATATACATGAAAATATAAAAATTACATAGCGTTATTTTATCCCCCAATGATCTCATCAATGATGTTGATTTTGTAGAATGAATACTAGAACGTTTGTAAAATCAAGTCAGTGTTTCGACAGAGGTCTGTCTTTCGTATTGAGAGATGCAAAAGACAGCGGCCATAAAATTATTGCCATTCCAATTGAGCATTATCATCAAAAGTCAACTTGCCCAGTCGGCTGGGGCTGAAGAATATACCGACTGCTTCTCTGCAGAGGGGTAAGACCCTCCCCAAAGAGTGTCCTAGATATGACACTAAACAATCTGTGGGAGAGGTTCTAGTAAGGCTGGAACTTTGGGGAATGCGAACTATTCCTTCATTGCCATCGATCCAAGATACACTCTGGCCCGGTATGGTAGTACCTGATAAGGGTCCTATCTATAGGTTAAATAGAACTAAACTGTGGTTTCTTGAATTTACTGTGGGTTTTTTTTTACATTTAAACTGCGTATTTATGCTAAACTGAATTGTTTAAAATAGAACTGTTTGACATTTAAAATGCCAACTTATGCAAAACTGAATTGCTCTAAATAGAACTGTTTTGACGTCTAAACTGTGTACCAATGCTAAACTGAATTATCTGAAATAAAACTATTTTGACATTTGAATTAGAACTGTTTGAATAAACTGAATAGCTTGAAATAAAAATGTTTTTGACTATTAAACTGTACTTACATTTAAACTGCATACATATGCTAAACTGAATTGTCTGAAATGGAACTGATTTTGACATTGAAACTGTACGTATACAAAACTGAATTAATATAGAACTGTTTTGACATTTAACTGTGTGTAAAGAAAATCTGTACTTATACTAAACTCAATTAGCTAAATTAGAACTTCTTGACGAAGCTGAATAACTTGAAATAGAAATGTTTTTGACAATTAAACTGTGTACTCATACTAAATTGAATTGTTTGCAACAGAACTATTTGCCTAAAAAGGAATATAGCGTTAGATAACCTACAAAGGTTGATATGCCACAAAACCCAAACAACCAGCCAACCAATTCAAAAGTCAATCCAAAAATTATTTCTTTCAATACGAAATTAACGTCATTGACGAAAATTACAACAGAGGCGGTGACAGATATTATCTGAGCAGAAAAATCTGCCACACCATAAAAAAAAAGGTCTAGTAAAATTATGAGATAGTTTAGTAATATCAATTGTTTTAAAGGGGCTGCAAGTAGAATTGAAACCATTTACGGTTGTCTAACGCAAGGGGATATTTCTTGAGCTTTAGCGAATTCAAAGAGGGACAGATATCGAGACAATTCTTTCTCTTTTCATTAAAAGCTAAAAGATCAGAACCGAAAGACAAAGAGTCTCGGATAATTTGAGGCAATATATGAAAAAATAGTCATATGTAGAATCCGATGATATGACAATTAAATCCTACATGGTGATCAAAGTAAAAGTTCCAAATGTAACATTTACCTAAAATCAAGCCGGTCATCTTGGAGTACAGATGTTCAGGATATGCCCTCACGGTGTGGTAGTCGGTTAGAATAACATGACCACATCTGAAAACAGTTCAGCACCATCTCAATAAAATTGGTTACCGTGGTGTAATGTTTATCGTCGTAGGAAATGGACACGGCGACACGAGTTCAAATCTTGGGCGAGACTGATTGCATTTCACATTGGACTAATACCCTTGGTAAAGGTAAGAATCCAATTATTCCCCCTCCAGCTAAGGGTAAATAGTAGGGAAGACTGGGTTCTTCAGCCTTGGTGAGGCAACTAGTGTAGTAGAAGGAAAACTCTGAATTCAAACCTGTTAAACTCCGCTTAAAAATTAATCTTGTGTCATATCCTGCCCGAGCGGAGGGGTTGGTAAATATGATAAAATTGGTTACCAATGTCGGCAATATCATAAATCTCATTACGAGATTGTAAGGGATCCAATTTCAGAAGCTATTGCAAAATAGTATAGAAAACTGGGTTCTTTAGCGCTGGTTTGGCAATCAACCTCGGTGAAGGAAAACTCTGAATTCCCACCAGCTTTACTCCGCTTTAAAATTGCCATTGTGTCTCAGAATGCCAGTGGCGGAGGGGTTGGATAAATTCATACTTTCTTAATCGGATTCATACCCTTCTCAGGCGCGTTTGCACGAAATTAAACGAAACCAGCTTAAATATTTGTGTCCACCAATATCAGTTCTCAAATAAATGATGATCTAAAAATAGTAAAAAAGAATTTTTTTTAAGTTTAAATTTGGCCAGTGTAAACTATCACTATACATCGCAATATCATAGTAGACATTATTTTTATCAACATCAAAATTTAGAGCATCTTAAAAATTTCATTTCAGATGACAAACCAAGTTTAATTAAAGAGATAATTTGAACTTAATCAACATTTATGTATTCAGTGTTTTTAGACAAAAGACCAAAAAAAATATTGAGTTCACCAAAATGTCTATTGTATTCAAAATTTTGATATTTTCAAAAATATCTTTTAAGTTGGATATAAAAGAAAATGTATGAATATATTGTTATATTCTTGCATAAATCATACTACGTTGTTATGCAGAAAGTTACACCCATCCATTGATAGATAGATAGATAGATAGATAGATAGATACGAATTAGATAGATAGATAGATAATGTCAACATACCTAGATATGAATAAACTGAGAGATAAATATGAACCCTCAGACGGAAATAAACACACAGACATATACAGATACGAACTAGATAGATAGATAGATAGATAGATAGATAGATAGATAGATTCCAGAACTTGAATGGGATATTTCTTTACAAGTTTTGTTTTAATCGGATTGCAAGTTATAGCATCGTAATCCGAGTGGAACGTGTGTTGATGCAATTAAAGAGATGATAGAATTTTTACTAATTGCAAACGTTCTAAAATTTGCCCTAAGCTGCGAAATAAAGATAGAAAGAGAAAGGGAAAAAAAAGAGAGAGAGAGAGAGAGAGAGATAGACGGAAGGTGAATATGAAAGAAAGAAGTGAAAATAAAGCACTTACTTAATACGTAAATATTACATCATTTTATTTGTCTTTACGATCTCTAAGTTTAGCAACGTTCTCGTTTGTAGAAGCGACACGCCCACTACAGAACTGAAGAGCAACTTTGACCCATATTAGCAGATAATCAATCCAACAAAAGAAATATTAATGTTCAAATTGCATTTGAAGGGAAGTGACTCAAGGCTTCCAATAATAATTATATTAATAATAGCAAACTTGTAAAAAAAAGTTGTGTAAGACTTGGCATGACTGGGTATGAAAGGTGATCCGCAGGGAATTGTGCAAATTTTTGAATTTTGACCATGCTACTAAATGATATGTGCACAAACTAGAATCTGTACTAGAAAATGAGACGTATAAAATTATCTAAGATTTTGAGTAACAAATGTATAACCTTATCCCGGTCAGAAGACCAGACCAAGTGATAATTTAAAAAAAACTTGTCTAGTGGACCTCACCGTTTCAGAGTGAAAATAAAAAGAAGTAAAAAAAAAAAAAAAAAAAAAAAAAATGACAAATACTTGGACCTAGCCAGAAAACTATAAAAGCTGTGGAACATGAGGATGACAGTGATACCAATTGTAGTTGGGGCACTTGGAACGGTTCTCAAAGGCTCTGGAAAGAGATTGGAACAAGTGGAAATTAGAGGAAGAATCGCGACCATCCAGACTACAGAATAGTTGAGATCGGTCAGAATACCGAGAAAAGTCCTAGAGACCAAAGGAGACACACTGTCAGACAAACTCCAGTGTAAGCTCACCAGCTGACGCTAGTATGAAATACACGCAAGGAGGAAAATAATTATCAAAGAGGCATCTTCTAGAGAGATTCATTATTTTTATAGATATTTGCAATCGTAATGATTTTACGGAATCCTATACTGAGAAAATGCAAAGGAGGATACAAATTTACAAAGTCACAATAAAAGAAAAACCATTTCATGTATATGGTTGATTTTACGATATTTGCAAAGAAAAAAATAATCGCAAACCCGACAACAAAGGATAAGAATATACAATCAGGATATAGGAATGGAATTTATTATTGAAAAATGTAGAATGCTTATGATGAAAATAAAAAGAAAAGAATCACTTGAAAGAATAGAAACCGTAAAAATATTTGAGGAAAAAGAAAACTACAGATACTTGAGAAAATCATCAAACAGATGAAAGAAAAAGTACGATTACCTCAGAAGACCAAAAAAAAATGTTTGAATTAAACCCAGCAACAAAAAAAAACATCTAAAGAATAAATACCTGGACCATCGTTAGTATGAGACACTCAGGACCCTTCTTAAACTGGTGAAAGTTGGATTTGAGCTTACAGCTTAATAGATAAAGAAGCTAATATAGTGCTTTTTTCGTTTCATTGTTTAACGGTAGATTAATCTTCTTGGGTTATTTAATGCCTAAGCTATTCTTGTTGAACAGCAGTAATACTATTTAACTATTTTCCCGTAGTGTAATGGTTATCATCGTAGGAAATGGACACGGCGACACGAGTTCAAATCCTGGAAGAGACTGATTGCGTTCCACATTCGGTATTTGGTATCAATCCACATTCGGTATTTGGTATCAATCCAATTATTCTCCCTCGAGCTATGGGTAAATAGTAGGGCAGACTGATTCTTCAGCCTTGGTGAGGCAACTAGTCTAGGAGAACGAAAACTCTGAATTCAAACCTATTGAACTCCACTTAAAAATTGACCTTGTGTCATATCCTGCCCGATCGGAGGGGTTGGTAAATATGGTAATACTATTTAACTCATAGCGGAGGATCAAGGGGGCTCATGACGTTTCCTTGCGTATTAGCCCGAAAGTGAATGTAATAGCGTCATTAGAGATCGAACTCGCTTACAAGGATGTTACAGTCCAGCACGCTAGCTATTACGCCTCGAAGTCTTCCCCCAGCTGATATAGGTAGCGAGATTTCTCCGAGGTAAATTCTTATCTTTTAATACTGAAAGAAATAAAACAAAATTACTAGTCAATGTTATCATTCTGCTCCTTGAGAGTCTTTCACTAAAGTCTGTGAGACAGCAAGTCTATTCGGGTTTCTAGGACTTTTCTCAGTATTCTAGATGATCTTAGTAATGCTATGATCTAGATGGCTTCTATCTTCCTCTTATTACTAATGTAGCCAGCTTTTTTTTCCAATCCTTTTGGGGCCATTCCAAGTACTCCGACTACTATTGATATCACCGTCACCCTCATTTACCAAAGTTTTTTTTAAGTGTTTCCAAGTATTTGTTTATCTTTTCGCTTTCTTTTATTTTCACTCAGTGGTCCGCTGGAATGGCAAAATCCTCTAGGTGATATTTAAAAATGTTTTTTTATTGTTTTTGTTTTTTGTTTTTGTTTGTTAATTAACACTAGATCTGATCTTCTAGTTGGGATTAGGGGATCTGTTTGAATCTCAAAATCCCAGAGAATTCTATGCGTCTCATTTTCTGGTATAGTTTCTGGTTTGTGCATATATCAATGGGTAGTATGGTCGAATTTTAATCTCCCGCACAATTCTTCGTGAATCACCTTCACTTCCCAGTCGTGAATAATCTTGTACTCTTTTTGTGTTAGCTGCATTCACTTTTAATGAAACCAATTTTTACTACAATTTAATTGGTCCTAATATAATTGCTTTCTGTTGCTATTGACATATTTAATTTCTCTCTTAAGGTTTCCTTTGCTTTGCCATATCCAGGTCTTCTCATGTGCAATCTCGCCGGTTTATCGCTGGAAATATCCATAGAGTTGTTTTTCTTCCCATTGCTGTTTTCTATCTTTTTTATCATTGTTTTTTTTTCTGTTTGTTTTTATATTGTTATTACTGTTACTGGTTCCTGCAATCAGTCTTTCTTTGATCTTTTTAATGTTTTCCTCGATCCATTGTGCTGATGCATCTACGCAATTCTCAATGCTGGCGAGTCCTCTTCCGCCTTCTTTTCTTGTTAAGCATAATCTACGTCATCTCTCGGGTATAAGGTCTTGAGCATAGACATCAATTTTCTTGTTCTTTAATTCATTTCTCAAAGTTTCTAACTTGTCTATTTTAAGAATGGTCCCGAATATCTTGCCAGGGTTACAGCCCTGATGTTTATTGCTTTAATGAAATTTTTGCTGCAAGGCTCGGTTTCCAGAAGTTTTCTTGTTTTTTGGGGTACACTTTTCTTTTTTTTTTTCTTCTTTCTTTCATCTCCGTTTATTTGATAATATCCGCGTCCAATATTCGCAAGTACTTGTAATTTTTCTTTTCTTCGAACTTTCTGATGCTTTCCCGAGTTGTCAGTTCAATTCCTCCATTGTTTCTCTTTTCCTTTTTTTCGTAATGGCACATTTTTTTTGTATGGCACATTTTTCAATGCTAAATTCCATTCCAAAATCCTGGCTTTATATTCGAATTGTTTGTATTAAGGTCTCCAGTTCTTTTTCATTTTTTGAAAATACCTTTATTCCATACATGAATATTAGATGATCATTATATTCTTGTGATTTTCTGAATTTATACCTCCCCATGCACTTTCTATGTATAAAAATGAATTGTATCATTGTTACAGAATATAACAGTAGCAAGAGTGAGTCTCTTTGGAAGATGCCTCTTTGGATTTTCATCTTTGCTAAGGTTTAGCCTTCTGCTGCTGATTCCACTTTCCAGTTTTTCATGGATTTTATGATGAAGTTTATAACTATAAGATATTTAGTACATTTTCAGATATTCTATCATCGAAGTTTGTTGACCAATATCATAGGTGTTTTTTTTTTTTAGTTAACTAATGTCGTGGTAACATTTTTCTGTCTTGTTTTGACCCTCTTGAGGATTTACTGATCTATATATAGTAAGTCATCTGTTCTCCTTGTTCCCTTGTACCATCCTTTCCGTTCTAGAAATAGTTCCCGGCATTCAAGTGAATAAAATATTTCTTCTCTTATCTGTGGGGTTAGGATTTTCCACATCATGGGTAGACACGTTATTGGTCTCCAGTTACTGAAGAAGGTTCCTTTTTGGAGGTCCTTCAGGATCAGGGTAGTTTTCCTCCTTCATCATCCATTTTTATTATTTCTTCTTCTTCTTCTTCTTCTTCTTCTTCTTCTTCTTCTTCTTCTTCTTCTTCTTCTATTATTATTATTATTATTATTATTATTATTAACAATAAACAATGCTTTCTCTAAAAATAATCATGAAAATATTTGATATGTTAACCAGTTCTATCTTGTAGTGGTGCAGTGGTTAATGTACTGGACTGTGACATCGTTGTAAGCGTGTTCGAACTCCAGCCGTGCAATTAGGTTCACTTTTGGACAAATATTCTTGGAGCAAGTATCAACCCCGTTATCCCTTCCCTCAGTTATGGGTTAGATAACACCACTAATGTTCTACAAGGATGGCATTGGCATTAAATAACCCATGAAGGTTGATATGGCATTAAACAAAAAAAACAAGCCTTTGGTCGCTGATAATCTAGGTGTCAATTATTTCATAATTATGATTAGGGAAAGTACTTCATAAGTAGTATTTAACAGTTTTCTCCCTTGAAAAACTATAATGATCGGTTTGAGTGCAAACCCAGATCCCATTCTGTTGAATGGATGAGAAATGGATTCAATCTTCAGAGTATTTTATTGTTATTGTGCAAGAAAGAATCTTGCTAGAATGATTCATTTTTTTCTGGTAGCGTACATGGAACTAACAGATCATTATTATATAGTCTGTCCTATTTTTGTTGTTTGTTTCGGCACACTGTTTTGTACAATCTATTCTTTGGCCTTCAGATTAGTTGTAAGAATTTCAAATACGGAATTTTTCCCATACATTTTGGATTAAAAATAATGCGTAATAATGAAAAGATTTTATCTCAGAAGTCCAGGAATTTGTTAATGATACATTAAGCCAATAACCTGTCTGAAATATGGACGTCTCTCTCCCTCCACCTCCCTCTCTCTCGCTCTCTCTCTCTCTTTCTTTCATATATCTGTATATATATATATATATATATATATGTATATATGAAATTGTACCGGGATGAAAATCTCTAGGTCTTCAATGGATGATTGTATTTATCGAATTATTTGCTGACGTTTAACGTTTCAGTTTTTAGACCCTCCTCAGAGCATTTGAGTTTTTTAATGAAACAAAAAAATACGATTGTTTTAAAACATTCTATTTCCATAGGTAGCATTTTTTCAAATTTGTGTGATGTTGTTAGCATTCCAAAATCTATCTGTTATCAGTCTATCTATCTATATATCTTTATTATCATTTAGGTCGTTTAGTTTATTTTTACCTATTGTATGCATTCCATAACATATCTATCCATCGTTATAAATGTTAGCCTTCTATCTATCTATCTATCTATCTATCTATCTATCTGTGTCCATTCATTATCTATCTATCTATCTAAGTATATTTAAACAATGAAGCCAAATTATTTTAAATAAAGGATTGTGTAACTTTTCAGCACCAATCTAACCTAATAAAGAGACAATTCGAAAAAAAAAAAACTAGGTCTTTGCATTTATAGTATTGTAATTTGAAATGATTCAAGATTCAACAACTTTCTAGCATTTATTTTATTAATTAAAGTTGTGATTAGTTTCTGAATTATGTTTGACCAAACCATAATTTATGTTTTCTTTTTCTAAGTCTCTGATGTGCTCGTAAATTCGTTTTTTTAGACTGTGGGCTGTTTCGAGGGCGTCCTCGTGGTGTAATGGTTAAAGCGATGGACTGCGGAATCGTAGTACACGAGTTCGTACTCCAGTCGCGCTATTACGTTCACCTTCGGGCAAATACCCTTGGGAAAAGTATGAACCCCCTCATCCTCCCAGCTATGGGTTAAATAGTAGCTCTACTATTCTTCTAGGAGAATGGCTTTGGCATTAAATAACCTGCAAAGGTTGATATACCATTAAACCTGTTTCACTCACATATTTTGTTATTACAATCCAGACATGGAATTTCATAAACCTCTGCTCTGGATGTGATGTGAGTATTGCTACTTTTTATTATAAACTAAATTACTAATTGTATTTGAAGAGTTAGTGACTGTTTTAATTACAAGGTTGCTTTATTTTTTATCGATGATGTTTATGGTTGAATTGTTAGGTAAAATGATATATCAATATAATGAATTACTATTCGAAAAATTATTGTTTTGAATTTCTAAAGAGCTTTTATTTTGTCATGTTGTATTAAAGATTTAGAATATTAAGCTGCGGGAAGGAATTTTCAATGTTGTCAAATTCATCATTCAAAAATTTGAGGGTACAAATCCAGGAGCTTTAAGGTAAAAAACTCTGATTATTTCCTTCTTTATTTTGAAGTTATGATACGAGTAATAATGTTAATTTCTATTTGTTGATTTGTGATGAACTTTAAATTATGATCTATTGTTATTATCTATAAGCAAAATAGTACTGGAAATTGGCCTAGCGGTTAGAGTGTTCGCCAATGGTCCGGTAGACCTGGGTAAAATCCCAGGTCGAGTCATACCAAAGACTCAAAAAATGCCTCCTTGCTTAACACTCAGCATTATAAGGTACGGATCAAGAGTTAAGTAGAGCAATTCAGGGAAAGGAGTTGCACCCTCCCCTACACCTTGGTGTAGTAAGCTATCGAAAAGGGAGCCTTCGGGTCACCCTCGACTATGGTCGCCAACTACTTATAAGCAAAATGTCTCCAAAATGTATGGTGTTGTCATTTTCTAGTTCATAAATAAAATCGGTGATAGGTTCAATATTGTATTATCTATCCGTAATTAAGTCGTTATTACGTGAACATATGTATTATCTATGTAACGGAAATAATTAAAATCTTTGGGTATTATAAATTTAAAGGGATCAGATTCAAGAAATTCAAGGAAAAAGGATGCAAGGACCCCACTAAGGGGTTAACTCATGACTAAGATTTTTGTTGATAAAAAGTATTGTTATATTGAGCATAATAGGCATATTTTAATTGTTTTATGAATAGGTAAAGGTTATGTAAAGCTTGTTTTCTTGAGGTCAAGTTTAAAACCTTTTATAGATCTTTAACAGGAATATTGGTGTATAATGATTTTATCTCGAGATTGGTGAGAAATTTGTTTTCTTTGAATTTTTGATTTTGTTGAGTAAACCACCGGGAGCGAATTGATAATCGTGCCTAAAAGAGGGAATAACATTTTGGTAAAAGGTTTTGTGATGTTATGGGAACAGATAGTATCCCAGAAATAATTTTTCCCGTAGGAATTTCAGGTTTATTGGTTTTAGAAAGACCATAAATTCTAGAAATTGTAGTGAGATAATCAATTTATGGTGACCAAAATTTGTCTTCTTCATTGATTAGTTCTAATTGAACTTACTAAATTATTATTATATTTTATGCATGGTTTGATGAGAATTTTGTTCGTATGTGATTTTATAGAACTTATCAAATTAGTATTATATTTTATGCATGGTTTGATGAGAATTTTGTTCGTATGTGATTTTATAGAACTTATCAAATTAGTATTATATTTTATGCATGGTTTGATGAGAATTTTGTTCGTATGTGATTTTATAGAACTTATCAAATTAGTATTATATTTTATGCATGGTTTGATGAGAATTTTGTTCGTATGTGATTTTATAGAACTTATCAAATTAGTATTATATTTTATGCATGGTTTGATGAGAATTTTGTTCGTATGTGATTTTATAGAACTTATCAAATTAGTATTATATTTTATGCATGGTTTGATGAGAATTTTGTTCGTATGTGATTTTATAGAACTTATCAAATTAGTATTATATTTTATGCATGGTTTGATGAGAATTTTGTTCGTGTGTGATTTTATAGAACTTATCAAATTAGTATTATATTTTATGCATGCTTTGATGAGAATTTTGTTCGTGTGTGATTTTATAAAACTTATCAAATTAGTATTATATTTTATGCATGGTTTGATGAGAATTTTGTTCGTATGTGATTTTATAGAACTTATCAAATTAGTATTATATTTTATGCATGGTTTGATGAGAATTTTGTTCGTATGTGATTTTATAGAACTTATCAAATTAGTATTATATTTTATGCATGGTTTGATGAGAATTTTGTTCGTGTGTGATTTTATAAAACTTATCAAATTAGTATTATATTTTATGCATGGTTTGATGAGAATTTTGTTCGTATGTGATTTTATAGAACTTTAGAAAAAAACAAACAAATGCAACTACCCATCTAAATATTTGTTTGTTCAAATATGCTATTGAGGATGAATGGAAATGATTATCTGAAGAATTTATTTTGAAGACATGTAAACTGTTTCGAGGGCGTGTTGATATAACGGAAAAAATGGTGGCCATATTGAGTAAATTTACTGTTTTGTGTCTATCTTCTTATTTTGTTGTTATTTTTTTTAAATCAAAATTAACTGGTTTTATTGTAGAGACGTTTATTATTATACTAAAATATTTTGCTTCCGCATCCTGTACATAAATTAACAGAGATAACCAAATAGTGTTTACCAGTGATATAGACGCTCCTGGGATCCTACTTATCATAAAATTGTTGAATTGCTTACTAACATTTCCTCAGAGACCACAAATCTGTTAAGTTCACTATATCTTTGGCCTAGTCGGCTGGGGCTGCAGAATACACCGACTGCATCTCTGCAGAGAGGTAAGACTCCCGCAACGAATAAGCGAGTTCGAACTCCAGTCGCTCTTTTAAGCCAACTTTTTATAAATATACTTGAGAAAGTTGTTAACCCAGTTATTAGACCCCCAACTATTAGTTAAATAGTATTACTACCTCTCTTCTACAATAATTGGCCCAGTCGACTGGGGCTGCAAAATACACTGACTCTCTGCAGAAGGATAAGACTCCTTCAACGAGTATCCTGGATATGACACTAATTTGGGGAATACGGAATACCTCCTCATTGCTATCACTCCCACTTCCAATCTGACTCGGAGTGGTAGCACCTGATAGGGTCCTATCTATGAGTCAAATAGAACTAAATAGTATACTTATGCTAAACTGAATTGTTTGAAATAAAACTGTTTTTGACATTTAAACTGCATATTCATAGTAAAGTAATGTTGGCGACCTTAGTCGAGGTTGACCCGAAGGCTCCCTTTTCCATAGCTACTACACCTAGGTGTAGGGGAGGGCGCAACTCCATTCCCTGGATTGCTCCACTTTACCCTTGATCCTTACCCTATAGTGCTGAGTGTTAAGCAAGGCGGGATCAAGTACCATTTTTTGAGTCTTTGGTATGATGTGCCATAGAACCAAACCAACTTAAACCAAACTCTGTATCTCTTCAATAATTTAGATTTTGAAACTTGTCACTAACACTCACCTTTGTTGCATGGCTTAGAATAAAATGACTGTATCCCCTGCAGAGGCATTGAATATCTTGGCCGCTATGGATGTAAGTGTTATACCTCGGTAGTCCTTGGCTAATCCAAGATCGCCCTTTTTAGAGAAAATGGCTTCCGGAGAAATAATTCCACGACCTCACAAATTTTGACTCTCCGTCGAATTCTTGAAGGTGTACGCACAAAAAACGTTTAGGCAACAATATTATATGTTGACTTTACTAAGGCCTTTGAATCCATTCACTGAGGAAAGATGGAGCAAATTCCTCTCGCCTACGGCCTACCAAAAGAAACCGTCGGAGCCATAAGGATACTCTATAGAAACACCAAAGTAAAAGTCTGTTCCCCTGATGGAGACACAGGCTACTTCAACATTGTAACAGGCGTACTGCAAGGAGACACATTAGCCCCATACCTCTTTATCATCTGTCTAGACTACATGCTTAGAACATCTATCGATTAAATCAAAGAAAACGGTTTCAAGCTAACAAAAGAAAGAAGCGGAAGGTACCTCGCAAAAACAACTACTGACGCTGACTACGCCGACTACACTGATGATATAGCGCTTCTAGCAAATGCATCCGCCCAAGCCAAAACCCTGCTACATAGTTTGGAACGAGCCGCTGCAGGCATCAGCCTCCATGCCAATGCATACAAGACGGAATATATGTGCTTAAATCAAACAGACGACATTTCCTCACGAAACGGTAGCGCTCCAGTTGACAAGTTCTCCTACCTAGGCAGCAGTGTCTCATCGACCAAGACAGACATCGACACGCGACTAGCAAAGGCATGGACAGCTATAGATAGACTGTCGGTCATATGGAAGTTAGACTTGACCGATAAAATGAAGAACAGATTCTTCCAAACAGCGGTCATGTCGATACTGTTATACGGATGCACCACATGGAAGCTAACTAAATGTATGGATAAAAAGCTTGACGGCAATGACACAAGAATACTGCGAGCAATCTTGAACAAGTCCTGAAGACAGCACCCTACAAAGTAGCAGCTGTACGGCCACCTACCACCCATCACAAAAACAATAAAAATTCGACGAACCAGACATGTGGGACACTGCTGGAGAAGTAGGGACGAGCTCATAAATAATGTACTCCCGCGGACCCCTTTACATGGACAAGCAAAGGCAGGACGTCCAGCTCGAACCTACATACAGCAGCTCTGTGCCGATACGAAATGTAGCCTTGAGGACCTGCCGGAAGCAATGGACAATAGGGAGGTGTGGTGAGAAAGGGTCAGAAATGTCCGTGCTGATATCGTGACATGATAATGATGATGATGATCCCCAGCAGAAAGATACCCCCCTAAAAAGATATGTCCTGGGTATGACACTCAACTGCATTTGATGGTGAGGTTCCTGTTCTGGAGATCCAGGAATTGTTATTACCTCCAAGTCACTCTGACCTGGACTGGTAGTATATGTAAGGGTCCCACCTTAAGGTCAAATAGAGCAGCGTGAAATTCATATTCAGAGATCATATTCGATAGGACTGTGTGCAAAAAGCTCTCTTAGGAAACAACTACATAAAACATGTAAATATGGACGTACAATAAACCTGATTCCCTCATCTATAGGCATAAAATAATACTGGACAGGTTGATATGATGTTAAAATCAATCAATAAATAAATAAATAAATGAATCAATCTTTACTAAATGACATATCAGCTACTATTTAGAATTACAAGAGAGAAATTGGCTACGTTCCTTTGTTAAATTGCATATCAAACGTCCCAGTTTATTCAATGCCAAAGTCATCCTTGTTGAGGAACAGCAATGATACTATTTAATCCATAACTTGGGAAATAAGAGGTTCCATAGCTAAAATGGGTTATTAGAAAAATATCTTCAACGTCAGAAATTTTGTTTTATCATATTTACCAACCCCTCCGCCCGGGCAGGATATGACACAAGGTCAATTTTTATGCGGATTTTAACTGGTTTGAAGTCAGAGTTTTCCTTCTCCTAGACTAGTTGCCTTCACCAAGGCTGAAGAACCTAGTCTTCCCTACTATTTACCCATAGCTGGAGGGAGAATAATTGGATTCATACCTTTCCTAAGGGTATTAGTGCTATGTGAGATGCAATCAGTCTCGTCCAGGATTTGAACTCGTGTCGCCGTGTCCATTTCCTACGACGATAACCATTACACCACGGGCACCTCATTTTTTTTTATACCATTTTAGTTTAGCACTGCTGAATAGAAAGTCCAAAACCAAGGTCAATCTCTTTAAATGTTTAAAGCTAGATGGGTTGACATACCATCAAAATCAATTAAATGATTTTGATGGCATGTCAACCCATCTAGCTTTATTTTATACTTAGAGGTTAGGGAATTGCATTCATATCTATATTTTCTGTTTAGTTGTTTCTTTTACTTATTTCTTAAGAGTTTTTAAGCGCATTGTTCTATCTAATACAAATAATTATCAAATAGATGTATGTATGTATGTATGTATGTATGTATGTATATATTTACCAACCTTTCCACACAGGCAGGATGTAACACAAGGTCAAATTTTAAGCGAATTTTAACAGTTTTAAATTAAGAGTTTTCCTTCTCCCATGCTGGTTGCCTAGTAAAAAAAGTTGGCGACCGTAGTCGAGGGCGACCAGAAGGCTCCCTTTTCAATAGCTACTACACTGAGGTGTAGGGGAGGGCGCTACTCCTTTTCCTGGATTGCTCCCATTTACCCTTGATACGTACCTTATATTGCTGAGTTTTAAGCAAGGAGGTACTTTATATTGCTGAGTTTTAAGCAAGGAGGTATCACGTACCATTTTTAAAGTCTTTGGTATGACGCGATCTGGGATTGAACCCAGTTCTCCTGGATCATTGGCGAACACTCTACCCACTAAGGCAATGAGAACTGAGGCTAAATAAACCGGTGTGCCCTACTATTTGCCCATAGCTGGAGGAGAATAATTGGATTCATTCCTTTCCCAAGTGTCCTACCATTACATGGGTACCTCGTACATATAAACGGATGTATTTAAAGTGTAGATGGAACCCTAAAAATTCTGTCATTCTGGGGCAGAGCGGATCTAGCAGTAATGGTAAAGAATTTGTACCCATAGAGTTCTAGAATTAAACTTCAAATGCAGTTAGGTGTCATATCCAAAATACCTCTTTTTGGATTGTTTGAAGGGGGTCTCACGTCTCTGCATGAGCTACATGGGAAACAGCTAGCATATTCTAAACGCCATCGACAGAGCGAACTCTTTTCTAAAGAAGGTGTATTTTAAACCTGAAGAGTGGGCGTAGTGACTGATATGTTGAACTGTGGTATCATAGTAAGCGTTCGAAACCCAGTCATTCTATTACATTTACTTTGGGACTAATACATTAAGGAATGGTAGGAACCCTTTATTTCCCCAGCTATAGGTTTAATATAACCACCACTTTTCGTCTACAAGGGTGGATTTGCTGTTAAATATAAAGATTGATGTACCATTAAACAAAGAAAGCAAATTTAACACCTGAAGAAGGCCGGCGAGAGTATCGGTAGAAATGCTGTGCAAACAACACCAACAAAAAATAGTTTTCAACTGTGCGAATAATCTTTTAAATCGACTGAATTAAATAGAATAACCTAAGCGAATACTAGATTGATCGATGGAAAAAAAAAGGTATTTTGACAGGATTAAAATTTGATTCTTTTCTATCAAAATTTTACCTTACCATACACTTGTTAATTACTAAATAGAAAATATCACAGTAGTCCTCCATAATTTAAATGTCAAGTCTTTCGATATTGAACCGATAGATCAAAAGAAAATATATAATCTAAGGAATTTCTTAATCATATAGATCTCTCTCTCTCTCTCTCTCTCTCTCTCTCTCTCTCTCTAAATCTTCGATGTTTTTTCAATGGTACTGTGAGAGGAAGTACGTGATTTTTTTTATGAATGTGGAAGTAGGTAGGTAAATAAACAGGAGGGTGGGCAAGCCTCATTTACATGATTTACGTTTTAGACAACTTAAGGATGGGCACGGAGTTAAGGGTTGTCGTCATTTTGATTTATAAGGTCTTCTTTTTCTTTGCTTCTTGAAAGTGCAGACCCCACAGGACGAACCCGCGTGAGAGCTCCGTGTCAAGTGACAGTGAGAAGGAGACGGGAATGGCTCTTGTCCGTTAAGGTGATTGATTACCATCCATCTTCGACAAAGAGGCAACTCGCTTGATGCAAAGATAGCAAGAGTATGAAAGCATATACCAAAGTTTTGCTGTCGAAATTCCCCACTGTCCTGCTCCCAAAGATCTTTAATAGCAGAAAAGTAGTTAAATTTGAATTCGCGTCTGAATGGGGAAGAGGATTTCGTTTTCTTAACGAAGACCTTTTCTCTAAAATCAAACACGAAATGCTTTAGGCAAGAAAATCCACTCTGTTTGTACCCTCTGTAGATATCTAAGACCGCCTCATCTCCTCCCCACCCCCCAAAAAACGGTGTTGTATGTATGAAGCTAAATTTCATCCGGTGGTCCAGGCTTGTTCTGTGTGAAGTTCTGAGAGTGTGGAGTGTCACTTCATTGCTGTTACACACATGTCCTCTCTGTCCTGGCTTGCCTGTTGGGGTTCTATCTACGAGTAAAATATATCTGCTTAAAAATCATTAGTATCGTATAGGAATACTTGAAACAGTATAACTGTGTGCAAACAAATGATCATTAAATAGAAATAGTAATTTGACAATTTATGTAAAATGATTATCCTCAGATGGGCATATTTCAGACCACACAACCGAGTACAAACTTTTGATATAAGATAAGAATACTTGAAATCATACAACTGTGTGTAAATTATGTGCATTAACAATAGTCATAACTGTTTAGAAGTGATTATTATTATTAGTTACGTGAAACAATATTACTGTGTACAGAGAGAAACACTGACTTTGGCATTAAATAATCCTAGCAGAGGTGAAATGCCTTAAAAAAACAGCTAACCAAGCTAAGAAAAGCTGATGTTAAAACGACAGAAAAGATAATGAAAATATAAGCAAAATACAAACAAAATATAAACAAAATCTAGAGTAAAAAAAAATCAACAAACAAAATAAATGAAGATAATATATATAAAAAAGAAACAAATATGACAATGTTCAAACAAAAGAATACAGATGTAAAACTCTGGAACTAGTCTTGCATAAAAATACTAAGAAATAAAGCAATTTCCAGTCTAATTTGCAAGTTAATATTTCCTCTTCAATCATTGAAATTCTCAATACATCGGAGATAACTATGAAATACAAATTAGAATCATTCTTAAACAGAAACCTCAGCATCATTCTAAACCACTGTTACAATGGAGACCTAATGAATTCATAGGTCATCTCGTAATTATTATTGTTGATATGTGTTTTCTTCGGCCCAGTTGGCTAAGGCTTGAGAATACACCGACTCCCCAATACAAATGTTCTGGATATGACAATAAACCATCTGAAGGTGAGATTCCAATCCTAGAGCTCTGGAGCATGTATATTTGTTTGTTTGTTGTTTAATGGCATATCGACCTTCTTAGGTTATTTAATGCCAAATCCATCATTCTAGGACAGTAATGGTACTCATCATCATCATCATCTTGTCGTGCCATCAGCACGGATATCCCTGACCCCCTCTCGCCACCCCTCCCTATCGTTCATCGCTTCCGGCAGGTCTTCAAGGCTACATCCCGTATCTACAGAGAGCTGCTGTATGTAGGTTCGAGCTGGTCGCCCTGCCTTTACTCGTCCATGTGAAGGGGTCCACAAGAGTACATCACTTATGAGCTCGTCTCTACTTCTCCAGTAGTGTCCTGCATGTCTAATTTTCATAGTTTTCATGATGGGTGGTCGGTAGCCGTATGGCTGCTGCTTTGTGGGGTGTTGCCTCCAGGACATGTTCAATATTGCTCGCAGCATTCTTGTGAATTACTTAACCCATACCTGGGAGGATATAGGGCTTCATACCTTTCCCAAGTGTATTTTTTCGAAAGTGAACATAATAGCGCGACTAGAGTTCGAAGTCGCTTTCTATGATCCCACAGTCCAGAGCTTTAACCATTACACCATGAGGACACCCACCGAGAATGTAGAGTATTCCTTCACGGCCATCACCCCAGAAAGGTAGAGCCTGTTAGGGTCCCATCTAAGAGTCAAATAGAAATATCAAATCATTTTCTATTTAACTGAGTACAAACAAATGATTGTTAAATTGAATTGTTGATATAACGTAGCGATACTTAACTGTGTGCAAATAAAACTATTAGTGTTAGATGGCAATACTTGAAAACTTTTAGCTATGCAAACAAATGAGCTCTGGATTGTTTAAAAATTTCTACCTAAAACTATAAGTTTACAAATCATGTATATTTGATATATATGGTTAAACAGGATTTGGCGATAAATAAGCTACAAGAGTTGATATGCTGTAAAAGACAACCAAAAAACCTTGTATTTTCTTTCACCTTTTTTTTATTATTTCTACGACAGAAAAAAAAAACATATTGGAGACAATAAAAAGCTCAAGTTGAGACTCGAACTCACGTTCTTCTCCGAAAAACCAGGTTTTTTTATTCGGACTAGCTGCTTTTCCAACTAAACTACGAAACGCCTAAATCACACGTGTATTTATAATTATGCAGAGGCGCTCAAAGTGTAATGGTTATCGTTGTAGGAAATGGAATCGCCGACCTGAGTTCAATTCCTGGACGAGTCTGTTCGCATTTTAGATAGCGTTAATACTATTGAGAAAGGTATGAACACGATTATTCTCCCTTCAACTATGATTATGGCAGAGTGGGCTCTTTAATCTTGGTATGGCAATTGGTCTAGGAGAAGGAAAACGCTGAAATAAAATCAGCTAAACCAATTCCACTTAAAAATTTACTTGTGTAACATCCTACTTTGTACAGGGGTTGAGTGTCAGTATCTTTTCTTATCTGAAATACCAGTCTCCACGCAGTAAGAGATCAATATGGTCTCACTTCTATAAGTTGAATTTATTTTTCTTAGTAAAATAACATTCTAGTCAAATCAGATTTATTCAGCGTGTCGCATAAAGGGTGAGATCAAAATGTATACTGAAACTTAGGATTTGAAATATTTAAAATCTAAAATCTAAATAAAGAGTTGTGTACTGCTGAACAACTAGATGAGCAAATTGATGATGGTGTCTAAACGAAGTTAGCCAAACCGGTACCAATGAGAAAAAAAATTGAATCCGTCCCAATACTTTTTAATAAGCAGTTTTGGGTGAAATACCAGATTATGTATATCCTCAATACTCAGCAGACCTAATTCCATGCGACTTTTTCGTGTTTGTGAGTTGATTATACTAAAGTAAAAATCATAAGAACATTTTTAGAAAACCTATACAAACATCAACATAAAAATTCTTGGGAGGTGCCCGTGATGTAATGGTTATCGTCGTAGGAAATGGACACGGCGACACGAGTTCAAATCCTGGACGAGACCGATTGCATTTTCACATAGCACTAATACCCTTGGGAAATGTATGAATCCAATTATTTTCCCTCCAGCTATGGGTAAATAGTAGGGCAGAGTAGGTTCTTCAGCCTTGGTTAGGCAACTAGTCAAGGAGAAGGAAAAATCTGACTTCAAACCTGTTAAACTCCGCTTAAAAAAATTGACCTTGTGTTATATCCTGCCCGAGCGGAGGGGTTGGGTAAAGAGGATCATAAAAATTCTGAGTTGATTATACAAAAATTAGAATTATAAATTCATAGAAAACCTCTACAAACATCAACATTGCTAATTGAATCCACGAGACAATTCTTCTGTTTGTATCCCTTATGTGCAATAATACACTGTTTACCCAGTGCACTAATCTTAGAATAGGGTTAAATGACCCACATGATTTTCTTTTTTACAATTTCATCCTCTTCAATTTCATTAACTTTTTTGGTGCGGTGCACTTGGCAACAAATTTAATGAATGTAATGCACTTTAGACAGTAAAATAAAATCTTATTAATAAACAAAAAAATCTTTGGCCTTTCACAATAACAATACTACAATACATTCTAAAAAGCAATTAAAATGCTGAAGGGAAAATAATTTGTGCTACGCGGGGGTGGTATATTGCACAAGTAGATTTTTAAGAGATTTTTTAAAATTTAATTATACTTCTCAAAATAACAGGCTTTTTTTTTAAGTTTTAGAAGTTATAATGTATTTTTTAAATGTTTTGGCCGGGGTATATCAAAAAAGAGGCATTTTCTGGGTACTTCGTATAAGATCTACACTTTTTAAGTAATGTGAAGTAAAGTTGCATCTCGTCTTGATGAATTAAGGGGGTGTGCTCGTGGTGTAATGGTTAAAGCGATGGACTGCGGAATCGTAAGAAGCGAGTTCGTACTCCAGTCGCGCTATTACGTTCACTTTCGGACAAATACCCTTGGGAAAGGTATGAACCCCCTTATCCTCCCAGCTATGTGTTAAATAGTACTACTACTGTTCTCCTTGAAAGATGGCTTTAGCTTTAAATAACCAACAAGGGTTGATATGCTATTAAAAAAATCAAACCAAACCAAACCATGCATTGAGTATATTTGAGCGGCTAGAGTTGCTCCCCGTACCAAAAGTGTTTTAAAAAGTTTTTAAATCTCATTATTTCTTTCTTATAGCCCCACCTTAATATAATGCTTTCCAAAGCTCCAGGGTAATGGCATTCTTGGCACAATTTATTCTTGTAATATAATGGCGGGGGGATTTCGTTTTATATATCTTGCCTTTCGGTTTAGTTAGGATGAGAACCTTTCGCTCAGTGCATGGGTTAGTTAGATGCAAACGCGGGGAGGATGTGTCATTCACAGATGTCAAAATAAAACCCCAGATAGGAAATAGGACCAGGAGATGTGAGTGACGTCACGCACCGGAAACGTGGGCTGAGGATTTTGAGATTTGAAAAAAAAAGCAGTTAGTTGAATTCCTGCGTCTGAACGGGAGAGTTGAGATTCAGACCTGGGCGAGGCCAGACGACTTTGTACGCTACGGGCGCCGCGCGTTGGTTGGATTGAGAACTGACGATGTAAAAGCAGTAAGCATAGAAATATTGTCTCTCTCTCTCTCTCTCTCTCTCTCCTTATGTCGAAAAACCTTTAAACTCAAAAAGGTGAATAAAAGTTTCGTACCTGAACAAATTTCGTAAAGTTTCGTGTTTTTAGATTCCCTATGTCTATTTCACACATCCATATATCTGGCTATGTCACATTCTGGGATTACGGCAAAATGTATTCCCCGAAGATTATCTGGTGTTTGTCAGATTGTTTAAAGATTATTGACATTATTAATCTCTGAATCTTTAAATTTTATGATAATTTTGTTAAACTTTTTTATATAGTGAGGATACAGGATGTTGTCCTGAAGACCGGCCTGAGACGATGAACGATAGGGAAAAGTGGCGAGAGAGGGTCAGGGATATCCGTGCTACCAGCACGACATAATGATGATGATGATGATTTTTATATGATGTTTATGAAATTTATTTATGGCCGCCATTATTTTTATAAAATTCTATGCAGAAAATTTCTTGAAAATCATACTTTAAATATTCTTCAAATATACCTTTCAAATATACTTCTTAAAGGCTGCATACGGCATCCATTAAGTTCAATGTCACATCTTATTTATAGTCAATATATTATAATTACTGGATTTAACAGATGATAAGGCACACTCAAAATTCTCGGCTAATATCCCCCAGGGTCTCATTCGTTGATATCATGACTAAAAGGTTATCTACAGAAGTTTGATATTGACAGCTACTGAACTTGGGATGCGTTATAGTGAGCAGTAGACGCTATGTACCTTTGTAAAACACGTATCTTATATTTCGTCGAATACGGTAATAGCAAATAAATAAGTATTTTATCATTACTATTTAATAGTTATCTCCCTTGAGAAAGTCTAGTAAGCATAAACACTGACACCATGCTATTATTATTTGGGTGCAAATACTTTTATTCTCTTGAAGCAATTTTATATCATACTTGCAAAAATTGTGTTGCAATGGGCAATTTTTTCTATGTTAGAATAACTTGCGTAGAAAACTCAGATTATTATAATAGGGACTATAGAATCAATGTTGAAAATAAATCTTTGGTTACTGGAGTCAGTAAAATGTATTAATACCGACTCCCAAAAAATGTGAAATTGCAATATAATTATTATTATTCTAGATGTATATATATATATATATATATATATATATATATATATATATCCTTAGGATCATTAAATAAGTTTCCAGACTTTTTTTCGTATGGGCACTTTTATTGATAGTACACTCATGAAACTCTAGTTCCCTTTGAAGTAATCCCCGCCGGCTGCAATGCAATTGTTGTACCGTTCCGACAACTTCTGGAAGGCCCCCTGTGAAGTCCTCTTGTGTGAGCGCGTCAATGACCTTCGTCACAGCCTCTTTCATGTCATCAATTGTCTCATAACGATAGCCTCTGAGCTTATGGAGTAACCAAAAGTCACAGGAAGCAAGGTCTGGACTATTGGGAGGGCGAGGAACTATCTTGATGGAATTGTGGACTGGTGCATTGTCCTGGTGGAAATGCCACTGACCCGATTTAAAGAGTTGTTGCCTCTTCCGATGGAATCTCTTCCTGAACTCCCTTAAAATCTCAACATAGTAACCCTAACCCTAACCCTACCCTTTTGGCCAATCAACCCTGGTGTAATGACTTCATTACTCCTTCCATACCTTTCATCATCCCTCACAGACTCCCTGCCTTCCTTGAATCTCTTATGCCACTCAAAAACTGATACTCGATTCATGCAAGATGATTGAAAAGCAGTCTGAAGCATTCCATATGTTTCTGTGACATTTTTTTCCAAGTTTAAAACAGAATTTTATTACATATCGTTCTTCTAAAATGTCCTTACGTCCAGATTGCATTTTTGATATTCACCAGCTGTGACAATCAGGCTTTAGTAGGGTGTATTCCAATTCCTACTGTAGTTGTTCCTTTGAGCCTGAAATCACAAAAATTGGTCGGTCATCTCATAAGATGTATAGCAATAACATACTGAATTGTCAAGAGTCTACGTCAATTTTAAATGCATGTACAAAAAAGTCTGGATACTTATTGAATGCACCACACACACACACACACGCATATATATATATATATATATATATATATATATATATATATATATATGTATATATATATATATGCATGAAAAATAGTATGGAAAGTAAATAGAAGTGTAGACGACTTCATTAAGAGACACCTATAGATATTTACAGTTTAGCTTATTCCAAGTAATAGCCATAAAGTGGTAAGAAAGTAGCGTTCCAACCGAGGTGCACTTACCTCACTAAAAAAAGCAGATTCGAAATCTTGGCGTTATACATGTAGGCTTGAGGGTTGATCTTCGGTGCAACTGGAGAAAAAGAAATTTTCTTAGCTATAAAGCTGGTCAGATAGATAGATAGATAGATAGATAGATAGATTTATTCCACAGCTTGGGATTAAATAATGCCACCACTATTCTTTTAAAAGAATAGATTTGGCATTAAAATCAGCCACGAAGGTTGATATACCATTAAAAACAAAGAAAGATGATAGATAATATATATAAGTTGGCCGACTGTCGTCAATGGTGACCCGAGGGTTCCCTTTTCATTAGCTACTACACCGAGGTGTAGGGAAACGTGCTACTCCTTTCCCTGGATTGCTCCTCTTACCCTCATAATGTTGAGTATTAAGCAAGTACGATCTTTATAGTCTTTGATATCACTCGACCTAGGATTGAATCCCGGTCTCTCGAACCTCTAGCGAACACTCTACCTCTCATGCCAATGGACATAGATAGATAGATAGATAGATATTAACAAGTGCCTGTGGTTTAATGGTTATCGTCGTAGGAAATGAACACGGCGACACGAGTTCAAATCCTGGGCAAGACTGATTGCATTTCACATAGCACTAATACCCTTGGGAAGGGTATGAATCCAATTATTCTCCCTCCAGCTATGGGTAAATAGTAGGGCAGACTGGGTTCTTTAGCCTTGGGAAGGCAACTAGTCTAGGAGAAGGAAAAACTCTGAATTCAAATCTGTTAAACTCCGCTTAAAAAAATTGACCTTGTGTCATATCCTGCCCGGGCGGAGGGGTTGGGTAAATAGGATAGATAGATATTAACAAAATAGGATAAATAATGTACAGAGTGAGAAAGAAAGATTAATAATGAACTGAATGAGATAGATATCAACTGGCTGAGATTGAAAGATAATGTAAATGTAGACGAAGATGAAGTAAAGAAAGTATGAAATGAGTAGATGAAAAAAGAAGTGAAGAGGAAGAGATTTATAGCAAATGTTTGACAAGTCAATTTGGGGCAACAATGCTGAAGATTTTGGGTGGAACCACCAAACACCGATTCCCACATGATGATGCTACGCCACGTGAGCGCTGCAGAAGCAGAAGAGTTGCGGGTGTTGGGGAGGAGAGAACACACAACTGGGAGGTTGGATATAACAAAACGAAAAGAAGAAGAAGAAGAAGAAGAAGAAGAAGAACGATGATGACGGCGATGATGATGATGATGATAAGAGAATGAAAATTGTTTTAAACAATGTACTTAGTGTAAAGAAATTCAGAAATTCAGAAAGAAAAGAAAAAAAAAAGCAAAACCGAAAACTAATAACAAGTGTTAGAATTTAAAGGACACGAAATGAAGGAGATAAAAAGAAAATATCAAGAAAAGAATAACTGATTGACTCATTACAATGGCATGCCAACTCGTCTAGGGTTATTTTATGCCAAAAGGTTAGGAAATTGCGTACGTTGTACTTTCATATATACCTTTTTTGTAATTGTTGCTTAAAAGATCTTTGGCAAGAAGTTATAACATATAAAGTATTTCTATCGAATACAAATAATTTGCACTTAGTCACATAGTTTCAAGTATTCTTATCTAATACTAATAATTATATGGGTTGGGTTGTTTGGGTTTTATGGCATATCAATCTTTGTAGGTAATTTAACACCAAATCAATTTTTATGCGAATTGTCAATTCTATTTCAAACAATTCAGTTTAACATGAGTACACAGTTTAAATAATTATATGGTTCTAAGTAATTATTTCTGTCAAATACCAATCATTTGTTTGCACACATTTATACAACTAACAATAACCCATAGTAAACAATTACAGCTTAAGATAATCTCGCTGTCTGTCCCGTTAGCCTCTATACAACGGAGACTCCCCCTTTCTTTATACAAATAACTCGCAGTTTACATATATATATATATATATATATATATATACACTGGCTTTATGGGTAGAGTGTTCGCCAGTGGCTCGGAAGACTGGTATTCAATCTCAGGTCGTCGTACCAAAAACTCAGAAAATGGTACCTGATGCCTCCTTGCTCAACACTCAGTATTATAAGGTACGCATCAAGGGTAAAGTGGAGTAATCTAGGGATAGAAGTAGCGCCCTCCCTAACGCCTTAATATCATAGCTATTGAAAAGGGAGCTTTCGGGTCACCATCGACTACGGTCGCAAACTTTATTTTATGTTTGATTGATTTTAACTGTATGTCAACTCGTCTAGGTTATTTTGTACCAAGAAGTTAGGGAATCGCGTTCATTGTTCATCCATATTTCCATTCTTTTCCGAAGTTATTTCTAACAATTATTTTGCACACAGTTCGATAGAATTTGAACAATATTTAAACAAATCTATTTGACCCATTGAAGGAACTCTTACAGGTTCATCCACTCCAGGTAAAAGTGGACCTAGGAGTAATGGCAATGAAGGTGTACTCCCCAGAGTTTCAGAACTGAAGCCTCAGCATCCGGTGCAGTTCGGTGTCCTATCTAGGACACCCATTTTCGAGAAAGGGGTGTGTCACTTCTCCACAATGTATACAGTCAGTGCATTATAAGCCCTGCTATCAGGTCAAGTAAGTGAAAGAGTGTATTTTATTGATTGAATGAAGCGTTGTCAATAATTATTATTTATTTTGACAAGGACTTACTTTCATCTCAACTTCCCTGGACCATTCTATCTACAAGAGTGAGGGACAGCTATTGTCAGAGTAAATAATAAAGGATAAAGTCCAAGTGAGACTCGAAATCACGCCCTCTTTTATCTAAGAGAGATTCTGGTTATCCGTAACTGTTGCTTTACTAACTAAGCTACATGAGCAGTTGGTATCGCCGAAGCCAAATTGACTAACATCACTCATCCACAACATTATTTTCCATCTGTTGGCGCCATATTCGTTGTAATCGTTTTTAAACTCAAGCAATCTTAAAAGCATATTTTTCAACCTCTGTTTTATTCCAGCGTAAACTGGTGGTCTTTCACAGGAATCTGAGGGATAACAAGTTTCCTCAGGTCTCCAGAACTTATTATCATTATTATTATTATTATTATTATTATTATTATTACTTTCAACTTTAATCTCAGATTATTACAATCCTTCACCGAATCTTTGCCCAATACTTAGGATGAGGGATAGTATTGTCTTTATATTTACTTTTTTTTATTTTACTTGACGGATATATCATTTCTCTTTTGAGATTTTTTTCACACCAACGTTAGCTGATGGTTTTCCACTGGAGTTTGAGGGACAGCAAATCTCCTCAAGTCTCCAGGACTCTTCTCAGTATTCTGGCCGATCTTTATTATACTGTTGTTTGGGTACTCTTCACTCGTCCTCTTATTTCCATGTCCTTCAGTCCCATTATCAATACTCTGGTGACTGTACCGAGCACACCAATTACAATTTGTAGTTCCTTAGTTTTTTTCAGTTCTTTGGCAAAGTCTAGGTATTCATCTTTCTTTTCACTTTCTTTCAGTTTTACCCGGTGATCAACCAGAACGGCAAAGTCCACAATTCGGCAGTTTCTCTTTTTATTTATTCATTTATTTTTGTTGACTATCAGTAGGTCTGGTCCTCTAGCCGAGATTAGGTGATCCGTTTACCATTTTATTCATTTAAGAGGTCTTCATATCAGCGTTAGGTGATTGTTTTCCACTCGAATCCGTGTGACAGCAAGTCTCCTCTAGTCTCCAGGAATTTACTCAGTATTCTGGTTGATCATAACAGTGCTATAGTTTGAATAGTCTCCACTGGTCTTCCTATTTCCAAATCTCTCAGTCCCAATACCAGTCCTTAGGTAACCGTACCGAGCGCACCAATTAAAATTGGTATTACTGTCACAGTTCGTATATCAAAATCCTAAAGAATTTTGTGCATCTCATTTTCTTGGACGGATTCCGAGTTGTGCATATACCATTTGTTCGTATGGTCAAATTTAAACTTCTTGCACAATTCCCTGTGGATCAACTTTCCCCACCCAGTTGTGTCTAATGAGTGATGTTAGTCAATTAGGCTTCTGCGATACCAACTGCTCATGTAGCTTAGCTAGTAAAGCAACAGTTACGGATAACCAGAATCTCTCTTAGATAAAAGAGGGCGTGATTTCGAGTCTCACTGGGACTTTATCCTTTATTATTTACTCTGACAAGAGCTGTCTTTCACTCTCGCAGATAGAACGGTCCAGGGAAGTTGAAATGAAAGTAAGTCCTTGTCAAAATAAATGATAATTATTGACAACGCTTCATCCAATTTGCCCTGAGTTACTGCATTCGCTTATTATGTGATAGATCGTTTCGTTATTATTATTTACTCGTTGCGAGTATTTCACTAGAGTCTCAGTGACAGCAAATGTCCTTGGCTCTCCAGGACTCTTCTGAGTATTCAGGTCATTCTCAGCTATGCTGTAGTCTGGATTGCCCCATTCTTCCACTGATTACCAATCCCTCCTGTCCCATTTCCAAAACTTTCGGAACAGTTCCAAACGTACCAACTGTAACTAATATCTAGTTCTCAGGTAAAGTCAAAGTATTTGTCTGTCTTTTCGCTTTCTTTTATTTTCACTCTGTGGTCCTCCGGAACAGTTAAATCCACTAGACGACAGGGTTTGCTTTTTATTAACACTAAGTCTGGTCTTCCGGTCGGTATCTCAAAATCCCAGAGAATTTTATGTGTCTCATTTTCTTGGACGAATTCCGGTTTGTCAATTTACCATTTGGCGATATGGTCAAATTTAAAACTCTTGAACAATTCTCCATGGATCATCTTTTCCACGCAGTCGTACCCATTCTTGTACTCTTTTTGTGTTGCATTCGGTCATGATATAATTAACCAGTTCATCTTTTTCTCCACATACTTGCTATTCTCTTGCGTCTTATCGCTTTTAACATAATTGGTTCTGGTGATGTTGTTTTTTGTTGATATTAGTACATATTCAGTTTCTCTCAGTAGATTTCTTTGTTTGTTTGTTTTTTTTTAGCTATGTCTGTGTCTTCACGTGTATAATCTTGCTAGTTTGTGTATCCGTACAGTTGTTTTTCTTCCAGTTCCTATTTCCTCTTTCTGTCTGCATTTATGTTGCCAAAGCTGTTATTAGCTACTGTGATTAGTCTTTCTGTGCTCTTTTTAAAGTATTCCTTGAGTCTTCGTATTGATGAATCTTCAATGTTGACAAGTTCTCTTCCCTCTTCTTTTCTCGACACATACAAACAATATATGTTATCACTTGGATGTATAGCCTTCTACATAGTCATTAGCCTTTTTGTCCTATGGCCCATTTGTCTAAGTTCCTTCAATATTTAATTTAACAATCTTATATATAGGGCTGCCCAAGTGTTTGTCCCTTTGAGGATATTCTTGCTACAAAGCTTAGTTTCGAGAAACTTTATCGTTTGTCGAAGATATGAGGTGCATACGATAAGTTTCCAGACTTTTTTCGTATGGGCACTTTTATTGATAGTACACACATGAAACTCTAGTTGTCTTCGAAGTAATCTCCTCCGGCTGCAATGCACTTGTCGTAACGTTCCAATAACTTCTGGAAGGCCCCATGGAAGTCCTCTTGTGTGAGCAAGTCAATAACCTTCGTCACAGCCTCTTTCATCTCCTCAATTGTCTCATAACGACAGCCTGTGAGCTTATGGAATAACCAAAAGTCACAGGGAGCAAGGTCTCGACGATAGGGAGGGTGAGGAACTGTCTTGATGTCCATCTTGGTAAAATAGTCTGTGACAAGGATGGAGTTGTGGACTGGTGTATTGTCCTGGTGGAAATGCCACTGACCCGATGGGAAGAGTGCTGGCCTCTTCCAACAGAATGTTTTGCTGAACTCCCTTAAAACATCAACATAGTAACCCTAAACCTAACCCTGGCCTTTTGGCCAATACACTCTGGTGTTCTGACTTCCTTACTCCTCTCAGACCTCTCATCATCTCTTACAGACTCCCAGCCTTCTTTGAATCTCTTATGCCTCTCAAAAACTGATGCTCGATTCATGCAAGATGGTCGAAAAGCAGTCTGAAGTATTCCATACGTTTCTGTGGCTTTTTTCTAAGTTTAAAACAGAATATTTTTGCATATCGTTCTTCTAAAGTGTCTTCACGAGCAGATTGCATTTTTGAACTTCACCAGCTGTGACAATCAGGCCTTAGTAGGCTGTATTCCAATTGCTGCAGCAGCTGTTCCTTTGAACCTGATATCATAAGAATTGGTCAGTCATCACATAACATGTATAGCAATAACATACTGAATTGTCAAGAGTCTACGACAATTTTAAATGCCCATACGAAAAAAGTATGGAAACTTATCGTATGCACCTTGTACTCTTTTCTCATTTTTTTTTTCTTTCATCTCCCCTTCTTTGATAATGTCCGCATCGAATATTCCCAAGAACTTGTAGTTTTCCTTTTCTCCGAACATTCTGATGCTTTCCCGATTTGTCCGTTCAATTCCTTCTTATTTTCTCTTTTCCTTTTTTTTTTTTTTTTTTTCGTGATTAATATGGCACATTTTTCAATGCAAAATTCCATTCCAACATCCTGTCCGAATATTCTCATTATTTTATTCAGGTACTCAAACTCTTTATTTTTTGCAAATACCTTTAAATCATCTCTGAACAAAAAGTGGATCAATTTATTCTTACGATTCTGCGAATTTGTCCCTCCCACTTCCTAAGTATATTAATGAATTGCGTCATTGCTATAAAAAAAAAAAATAGCAGTAGCAAGAGTTGGTCTTTCAGGAAAATGCCTCTTTGGATTTTCACATCTGCTCCGGTTTAGCCTCCCTCTGTCGATTCCAGTTTCCAATTTTTCATGGCTTCTTTGATGAATTTTATCACTTGGTTGGATATCTCATACAATTTCAGATATTCTATCGTCGAAGTTTGTGGGCTAATATCATATGCCTTTTCTTTTAGTCGACCAATATCATGGCAGCAACACCCCACAAGGCACCAACTATACCTGCCTCCCATCACGAAAGCTATCCAAGTTAGACGAACCAGACATGCAGGACACTGCTGGAGAAGCAGAGACGAGCTCATAAGTGATTTTCTCCTATGGACCCCCACATATGGCCAAGCAAAAGCAGGACGACCAGCGCGAACATACATACAGCAGCTATGTGAGGATACGGGATGTAGCCCTGAGGACCTGCCGGAGGCGATGAACGATAGGGAGAAGTGGCCAGAGAGGGTCAAGGATATCCGTACAAGCGGCACGAGATGATGATGATGAATACCATGGCAACATTTTTCTGGATTGTTTTGACCTTCTTGATGATTTACTCATCTATATATAGTAGGTCATCTGTTCCTCTTTTTATCGCTCTCTAGTTTCTGAAGAAGGTTCTTTTTTGGAGGTCATTCCGAATCAGGGTAATTTTCCTCCTTTATCATTCATTCGGGAATGATCGCTTTTTCTAAGCATTTATTCGGTTGCTGGACCAGTCTTTCGTGGATTGATGTGAATGTTTTAAACCAGAATCAATGTATGCTATCGTGGCCTGGCGTTTTCCAATTTCTTATGTTCTTGACTGTTCCTCTTATCGAGTCTTGGTGTATATTCGCCTTGCGGCTTCTTCAAGTTTTTCTAAATCTTTTTTTCCTGTTATTTATCCATTCAGCATTTCTGTTATGTTGTTTCCGTTTCTATGATTTACCCTAAAATTATTTTTGTTTCTTTTGCATCCAGTTGTTAGTTTGTACTTGTGGCCTCGTTACCAACTTGTTGGTAGAATTCATTTCCGTTATTTTGGAACGTCCTGCTTAGTTTGTATTCTGGTATCTTTTAAGTCTTCGTTCTTTCGCCAATATCTTTTGATTTATTTCTTCCAGCTGTGTGGTCAGACTTGTTTGCAGTTGTGGTTTGAGTATCTTTTCATTTCGTCGGGTTCTTGTGGGTTTCTTCCAGTAATTTCGCGTGTTGTCGCAGCATCTTTATTCTTCCTTCTATCCTCATTTCCCATCCGGGTTTTGTATTCGTGTCTAGATTCCTTTGAGGGATGCCTATTTTATCTTCGACTAGTTTTGCTCTTAAATAGATTAACTCATTGAGTTCTGTGAGGTTTCCTCTTGGGATATATTTCAATATTTTTTCGGTCTCTACTTTTATTTTTTTCCAGTCTTGATTCCTTGGGGATAGTAGTGTAGTCTGTTCATTGATAATTTTTAAAAATGAATTGTACATTTTTTCTGTCTTTTTGGATTTAGATTGTTTTTGTGGTACAGGGTTCTGTGATGATTTGATTTTCAGTACTTACTCGTTTAACTCCCTTTGAATATATTCTTCCGGATTTACCTGTCAAGGTCAGAAAACCAAGCTTTCTTTAAAATTAACCTCACTTGGTCAGCAGGCTTTTGACTTAAAATAAAAATCGCTGATTCTATCCAGATCTCCATCATCCATTTCCTATATCCTCTTTTGATTGCTTTTGAAATGACAGTAGTTTAAATCTTTGTTGTCTCCTCTGGTTCATTTTTCCTTGGGTTTTCCATCGGAGGCTTTGTTTCTTTGATCTTTATTTGTGTACCTAAAATAAGAACAGCCAACATTCGCAGGATACCGTTAGATCCCCCATGTTGGCTATCAAGAAAGCACCTGACGATTAGGACTCTCAGATCTCTCATCTGAGCCCCACGTTGATTTGGATTTGCCACTTTTCATAGGTAGTATATTGTGGCTATACTTGACTCAGTGGTTGATTAATAGCTGTGTTCCAGTCACAATTGTGGCCTGGTAATTTTACAAGAAAAAGAGTACTAAAGCAGGCCACAAAAAAATTTTAAGGAAATATTTGAAGATGCATACGCCTTTGACATTCATAAGTTTTGATTTATTTAAAATTCGGCTCCATCATGTCGGTAATCAAATCGCATTTTTTTAACACAGATAGTAGTTTCCTCCAGACACCTGTTAATGCCATTAAATATACAAGTCTCGTAGGTGTGGCTAAACATTCTATCTGCTCAATTTATTTACCCTTCTTTTTTAGAAATTTCGAGACGATTCCAGTAAATTCAGACATTTTAATATTTTAATATTTCTAGTGAGCACCAATTTTTAAAGCAAATCATTTACACTGTACATTAAAAAAACTGGGAAGTAAAAACTTCTTCGCCGACCATTAACTTTAATTAACATTCGAGATTAGAGCAAGGCTCGATTATCTCAGTAATCGATTCATATTATTTATGAAACACAGATAGTACTGTTTCACTGACACTTGATATTTCTGGAAAATTCCAGTAAATTCAGGTATGTTATTATTTTGATATTTCTAGCGAAAGCCATTTTTTAAGTTAA
Source organism: Sepioteuthis lessoniana (assembly GCA_963585895.1). Classification (NCBI taxonomy): domain Eukaryota; kingdom Metazoa; phylum Mollusca; class Cephalopoda; order Myopsida; family Loliginidae; genus Sepioteuthis; species Sepioteuthis lessoniana. The sequence continues at coordinate 78,633,833 of OY757920.1, read as the reverse complement.
GCATTTCCACAGTACATTAAAAAAGAAGGGATACAAAGCTATTTCGCTTAACCTTTACTCCAAATAACATTCCGGATAAGAATCTGAAATTGTCATGTCGCTAATCTAATGGCATTTTTTATTGCTGTTATTTTTTAAAAAATCTTTTTAGTTTTTCTCACTAGTTGTAAACGTTTGTTTTCAAGGAAGCACGAGTACTGTCTCCTCTGAATAATATTACTGTCTCCTCAGTTCTCCAGGACTCTTCTAAGTATTCTAGCTGATCTCACAGTGCTATAGTCTCGATGGTCTCACTTCTTCATTGGTTTTCTAGTTCTACCAGTCTCTTTACCAGATTGTTTGATATTACTCCGACGGCTCCAACTGCGACTGGTATCAATGTCACCTTCATGTTTCTCAAGTTTTTCAACTCTCTTGCAAGATCTAAGTATCTATTAAGTTTTCTGGTTTCCTTTATTATAAATCTGTGATCTGCCGAAACGGGGAAGTTCACTACTTGACAGATTCAATTTTTCTTTTTGGTTGACTGAACTTAGAAATCACTAACCGGAGAGGAGTTTGACCCCCACCCCTCAAAAAATTATCCTGTGTATGGTACTAAACTCCACTTGATGGTGAGGCTCCAGTTCTGGCGATCCGGGTAGTATAAAGTACCCCTTTCGATGACATTGATAACCAGGTTCACTCTGACAAGGAGTGTTAGTAAGTGTTAGAGTCCTATGAGTCAAATAGATCTTTTCGAAAAATATAATTATTAGATTGGAATATTTGATACTATATACTGTAAATTTTTAGAAGTAGGTTAGGCTATTTGGTTAAGTGGCACATCAAACCTTGATGGTGATCAAAAGCTAAATCCTGTTTGAACATACATATATATATTTTTAAGTGAATCGTTTGTAGATAATTTTATTTTTTATTACGTTAGTAAAATGTAAAAGTAAAATCAATTCAAGTATTGCTATTTATTGTTTGCACACAGTTAATATGGCTGAAAGTATTGCTATCGAATGTTAATAATTCTGCTAAATATTAATCATTTGTTGGCACACAGTTAAATGATTTCAAGTATTGCTATTTAACATTTGTAATTCTATTTATCAAGAATTCCTATTCAACCCAATACAAATCATTTGTTTGCACACAGTTAAATGGTTCCAAGTAAGGGTATTTACACTAATAATTATATTTGATATTGATAATAATCCCTAGTAAATGGCTGAAAAGTTTTTGTTTTTTTTTACCCATAGACGAGACCCTAACAGATATTATCACTGTGGGTCAGAATGGAGTCTCATCATCAGATGCAGTTTAATGTCATACGCAGGACACTAAATGATTTCACGTTTTGCTATCAAACGCTAATAATTCTATTCAACATTATTCATTCGTTTGTTCTCAGTAAAATGCTTTCAAGCATTGCTATCTTATAGTAATAATTAAATTTAACGTTAATCATTTGTTCGCTCACAGATGGTTTCATGTATAGTAAATGATTAAATAGTATTCCTTACATGATTAAATAGTATTCCTTAATGATTAAATAGTATTCCTTACATGATTAAATAGTATTCCTTAATGATTAAATAGTATTCCTTACATGATTAAATAGTATTCCTTAATGATTAAATAGTATTCCTTACATGATTAAATAGTATTCCTTAATGATTAAATAGTATTCCTTATTGGTACAACCACATCGGATGAAAATAGACCTGGGAGTAATGGCAATGAATGGGTACTCCTCATTACGCTAAGTTCCAGGACTGGAGCCTAACCCTCAGAGGCAGTTTAGTATCATATCCAAGACATACTTATGGCGTGTGTGACTTTCCAGTCGATAGTGTTAAGTATAGTTACTTGACGCTATGATAGTTTAATTAGGATTATTATTAATTACTTGAATCTATATAAACTGTGTACACACAAATGACTTGTTATATTGAAATAAGTAAAATTGGCGATCTTAGTCGAGGTTGATCCGAGGGCTCCCTTTTCAATAGCTACTACACCGAGGTGTAGGGGAGGGCGCTCCTCCATTCCCTGGATTGCTCCACTTTACCCCAGATCCTTACCTTATAATGCTGAGTTTAAAGCAAGGCGGTATCAAGTACCCTTTTTTAAGTCTTTAGTATGACTCGACCTGAGATTGAACCACGGTCTTCCAGACCATTGGGGTATATATGAATACTTGATGTTATAGAAGTTTGTGAAAAGTCGACCATAAAAAAATGTTGATATAGGAGTACAATGAATGCAGTTCCCTAACCTCAAGGCATAAACTAACCCTACTTGGTTTGCCATGCCGTTAAAATCAATCAACCAGTTATCATCGGATGTAGTTTTCGAAAGGGTTAAAAAAAAACTTTGTGAAACAATATCCCAACTTTGTTAAGCAGTTGTATGAAATGATTTGAAATGTGAAATAGCATATACGCAGAGTGGATTTCTAGGTCATTCTCTTCTTGGTCGGACCGAGATCTTTTCAGCATCCTTTAAGAATGATAAAGAAAATAAGAAACATTTTATTTTTATTTTTCATGTCAAAATTTAAAAAAAAACCCTCCTAACTCATCCTACGTACATTCATTCGAGTAAGGAATAATGTTTGTAATTGGATATTTGAATGAAAGTTTTTATGGAAGGGAAACTTTGTTCTGCATTAATAAAATAGTAGCGATTGTTTTCAATTTCTGATCTTTAAGTTACTCATATAATTAATTTTCGTTCTTACATTCGTAGAAATGATACGCAGTGTAATTAGGTTGTTTTTCAGAAGCTGAAAGCAATAAAAGTTCTAAATGAGGTTTAGATGATATTTTGTTGATGATATTTTGTTGTTTTTGTGATATTGCTCAAAGAAAAAGTGTAGGTAGTGTAATGTTATTGTTGAAGAAACGGGACTTAAAGAAGCCAGTTCTCACTGGGTGACCATGCTTTTGAACTTATGCCTTCATCACCCTCAAGGCGTTCTGCTAGCACTGATTCCCTTGATTTTCTTTCGCAAGGAAAAGTCTCTGTGGCATAATAGCTAAAGTGCTAAACTGCGGCCTCGGAGTTAGCGAGTTCAAATTCCAGTCGCGCTATTACGTTCACTTTCGGACTAGTACTCTCGGTAAAGGTATGAAATTCCTTATCTCCTGATATCTATGGGTTGAATTGTATCACTGCCACTCTGTTTCTGAGAGTGTTTTCGCATTAGGTAATGTAAAGTTGTCTCCCTTTAGTCGAGAGTGACCCGAAGGTTCCCTTTTCAACAGCTGCTACACCGAGGTGTAGAGGAGGGCGCTATTCCTTTCCCTGGTTTGCTCCACTTTACCCTTGATACGTACCTTATATTGCTGAGAGTTAAGCAAGGAGGTATCAAGTACCATTTTTAAAGTCATTGGTATGACGCGAACTGGGATTGAACCCAGGTCTCCCGGACTATTGGCACTCTATCCACTGGGCCAATGAAGCCAATTTAATACATCCGAGATAAAGGTATGAATTCCCTTATCCTCTGATAGCTGTGAGTTACATAGTATTAAGGTTGTTCTTCTACAAATCTTGCTTTAATATGAAATAACCCAGGAAGGTTGATATGCGAGGGAACAAAGAAACAAAACAAAACCAAATCGATGCCGCCTTCTGTCGCTATCGGCCATCGCTCTAAACGGCAAGCAGTGTTCGCAGAGATTTGGTATTTTAAGTTTTTAGTGGTGTAGACACACTAGTGGGCCCATGAATAAGAACGTTGCAAACGAGTTTGTCTTTATTAGTTGAAAATTGATTTTCTTTCGCTAGGGGGAGTCCCTGTGGCGTAAAAGCTAAAGTGCTAAATTACGGCCTCGGAGTAAGCGAGTTCGAACTCCAGTCGCGCTATCACGTTCACTTTTGGACTAAATCTCGGTAAAAATTAACTTGACGAAACGAGTTCAAATCCTGCAAGACGAAGTTTGTGTTTCACTTCATGCTAATATCCTTACGAGAGTAACAAATCATTTTCTTCCACACCCACCAAAGCAGGAATGGGTAAATAGAAGGGTTAACTGGGCTCTTTAGCTTTGCAAAAGCGAATGTGTAGGAAATTAAGAAAGCACTATTAAAGTTTCAAAACCAGATAGGGGGCGGCATGTAGCTGGCAACTCCACTTCATAAAAACATAAGATAATTGCTGAAGAAAACAAACAAAAAAGGAAAACTGCAGATTGTTGACTTCGCTTTCCTATACTCCGACCTCTTATCTCAAAAGAAGGAATTAGAAGAAACAACAAATAGAATCAAGAAAGAAAAGAAAAAAGAAAAGAAACCTTCTGTCAAAATGTCAACCTCTGTAATTCTCTTGAAATGTTTTATTAATTTCATTACTTTCACTCAAAACAAGGTCAAGTATCCCCTTGTGAAGAAAGGGTTACGATTATATGGCAATGAGAAGAAAAAAATAGGAAGGAAGAGAGTGGAAGAAGATGATGTGAATGCATGTATTTACACAGCCCCTCCCCAAATGACAGGATGCTGTGAACTAATTAGAGACGCCCAAGAAACAAATCACCAGCAAATCGAAAGCGAGTTCTGATTGGCTGAGAGAGACTCAAACGGGAAAGCCGTTAACAGTGGACGTGAGATAGAAACCCGAAAACGAGTCAGTTGGATGCGATACACGACGAAGTGAAGACAGCCGAAAGTTGCTGCTCCCATTTTGGGGTGAGCTCCGATAAGGGGTCTCACATCCAGACATGAACCTATGAGGACGGACCCTGCGAGTAAGCACGGTTTACGACTACAATAGAAAACGTAAAAGAAAATTCAAGGTCTGTCTCTGCTCTCTTTCTCCTCAAGACATTTTGTTTTTCTTTGTCTAGCTAACGTGATCGACTCAGTTTTCGCACGCGTTTCTCCTTTTTCGACGACTACTTAAAAAGTGTAGTAGCAAATAAACTTTGTATTAGCGAGCCAAGACGAGGTTTTCGTGTGTTAGTCACTTGTCTCACAGTGAGTTTATCACAAGGTCCGACTGAAACTTAAGTCGTTGTACTACACTCGTGGACACGTCAGACACGTAGTGGGGGAAGCGTCCATGTAATAGTACAAATGTCTGTTTAGTCTGCACCAGCTCCAACTTCCATTTGAACACCGTATGGTAATACCCCACCCCCAACGAGTGTCCTGTATATGACACTAAACAATCTGATGGTCAGGCTTCAGTAATGCTGGACCTTTGGGGAATGTGGAGCACCCCTTCATTACCATTGTTCCCAGGTTCACTCTGGCCCGGAATGGTAGCACCTGACAGGACCCTATCTATGGGTTAAATAGAACTAAGTGCATATTTTATACTAAACTGAATTGTTTGAATGAGAACTGTTTGACTAAACTGAATTGGTTGAAATGTTTTGACAATTAAAGAGTAATTACATTTAAACTGCGGGCTTATGCTAAACTGAATTGTTTAAAATGGAACTGTTTTTGACAGTGAAACTGTACTTACACTAAATTGCATTGTTTGAAATGGAACTGATTTTCACATTGAAACTGTACTTACACTAAACTGAATTGTTTAATATAGAACTGTTTTGACATTTAAGTGTGTGTAAAGAAAATCTGTACTTATACTAAACTGAATTGGCTGAATTAGAACTGTTCGAATAAACTGAATAGCTTGAAATAGAAATGTTTTTGACAATTAAACTGTTTACTTATGCTAAACTGAATCGTTTGAAATAGAACTCATTATTTGCATAAAAATGGATTTGGCGTTAAATAACCAACAAAGGTTGATAATGCATTGGTTTGGTTTCTTTGTTTAATGATATATCAACCAGCGTGGGTTATTTAATGCCAAACTCTCCTTTGCGGAACAAAAGTGAGACTATTTAACCCATAGTTAAGCAAGATAGGTGGGGGTTCATACCTTTCGCAAGGATATTAGTCCGAAAGTGAACGACATAGCACGACAGGAGTTCGAACTCGCTTACTTCGAGGCTGCAGCCCTGCACTTTAGACGTTACGACCCCCTAAAAAATGCATGGGCAATGTTGTTGACTGCATAGAAAAATAGGTGTTTTGTAGCCGAAAACTTACTCTACCCAGCATGGGAACGTCAGGTGGTGTAATTGTTAGCAAGCTTAGGCTGTTAAACCTTCACGACTGAGTTCGAGTCTTATTGGGTTCCACATTCTTTTGGCCTAGCGGCTCATCGAAGTAAAAAGCTTCATGAATTCCTACTACTACCCACAAGTCTTTTTGTACACCCGGTATTTCTTCTGGAAATAAAAAAAGAGGCTTTACTTTAGGTATTATCAACGTAATAATTTTTTATTTCTATTTTGTAAAACGTTCATGAATTTGGCATCCAAACTATCTATCTATCTATCTATCTATCTATATATATATATATATATATATATATATATATATATATATATATATATATATATATATATATATACTTTGGTTACAATGGTTTTTCCTGTATTGTCGACTTAAATTTCGAGTTAATTTTTTTCCGTTTTCTTTACTGTAAATTTTGTCCTTGTTTAGAGAGCACGAACCTCTGAGTGTAAAAGACCAGAGGGTCAGTCATGAAATAAAGCCATCTCTTCGACGCATGCAAAATGAAGCCTCTCTTCCTGAGTAACTGAAACGAAACCGCTGTTTTCCAACGAATACAAACCACTTTTCCCCAGTTAAACTAAATGAACGCCCTCTGCCCAAATAACTGAAATGAAGACTCTATTTCCCCCACAAGATAAATAAAACCTCCCTTTCTAAAACGAATAAAATAAATCACCCCTTTTCCAAACAAAATAAACGAAGACACTTGCCAAACAAATAAAATAATGCAAAATCCTTTCTTCGCAACCCCCCCCCCAAAAAAAAACAAAAAACTTAATAATCCGTTCTTTTAAACTACGTCAAATGAAATCTCTCTTTCTTCATAACTAATAATGAAATCTCTATTTCTTAAAAAAAACAAAAACATATTAGTTAAGTGAAACTATGTAATTGTGTATAAATTAGGATTAGATAGGAATGATTAAAGCCATACAACAATGTGAAAATTATTTGTATTTAATGAGAATATTTGGTTTGTTTGGTTTAATGGCATATCAACCTTTGTAGGTTATTTAACGCCAAATCCATTTTTATGTAAATAATCTGTTCTAATGAAAACAGTTCAGTTTAGCATAAGTACACAGTTTAATTGTCAAAAACATTTCCATTTCAAACTATTCAAGCAGTTATATGTAATAATTCAGTTAAGTGTAAATACAGTTTTAATGTCGAAAAACAGTTCTATTTGAAATAATTCAGTTAAGCATAAGCACGCAGTTTAAATGTATGTACGGTTTAATTGTCAAAAACTTTTCTATTTCAAGCTATTCAGTTTACTCAATTCATTTTAGCATAAGTATGCTGTTAATTCTATTTAACCCATAGATAGGGCCCTATCAGGTGCTACCACTCCGGGCCAGAGTGGACCTGGGAGCGATTGCAATGAAGGGGTACTCCGCATTCCCCAAAGCTCCAGCACTGCTGGAACCTCACCATCAGATTGTTTAGTGTCATATCCAGGACACTCGTTATTCTGCATGAGAATATTTGATTTGATATAACTGTATGAAAAAATCTAGAGCAACCACTGTAATATAATGGCCGAGGGATTTCGTTTTATGCCTTTGGGTTTAGTTAGGCTGAGAATCTTTCGGCTCAGTGCATGGGTTAGTTAGGTGCAAACCTAAGTGCAGGTGTTAACGCGCGCGGGGAGGATGTGTCGTTCATAGATGTCAAAATAAAAATCCGATAGAAAGGTTGACCAGTGGATGTGAATGACGTCATGCACCGGAAGTGCGCATGCGGAGGATTTGGGGGATTTTGAAAAAGTCAGTTAGTTGAGTTGAGTCCTGCCGCGGGAGAAGACGGTTGACTTTCGCTTGCCCACGGAGGCCTTGGGCAGGTGTCACACGAGATGGGTGGGGGGCAGATGGAAAAACCTGAATAGAAAGAATTTATATCTCTCTCCTTATGTCGAAGAACCTTTAAACTCAAAGGTAATAAAAAGTTTTGTACCTAAACTAAGAAGTCGTAAGTGTTTTTCGTGTTTCGAGATTCCTATGTTCTATGTCTACATATATATGAACATTATATGTCCATTTCGCATATCCGTATATGGGTATGTAACACCACTGCACAAAAAATATAAACATACAATGTACGCGATTTCATACGTATTACAATATAACAGTCACAAAAAAAATCCATACATAAACGTACAATGTATACGATTTCATAACCACAGGACATTAAAAATATTCTTCTCTTCTCACAAGTAAAATGTAATCTTCCTTTCTTTAGGAAAAAAAATCATCCTCCTTTCAAATACAACATAATTAAAGTCTGTCTTCCTTATCAGAAAAACGATGTCTTCTCTCCCAGACAAACGTTAAAAACCTCTTTTATCACATCAAATCAATGAAATTTTTTCTGATTTAGTTGATTGATTAATTGGTTGATTGATTTTGAATGCATGTCAACCAGTCTAAAGGTTATAGAATAGGGTACATTGCACGTTTATACTTACAATTTTGAGTTGCAGGTTCAATCCCAACTACAGGTAAGAATAACAAGGAATATTTAATATAACTTAACACTATTTAATATAACTTAACGGGCATTGTTAACATTACTAGAAAAGTCTACTCCTGTGGTTCAAATAAAGGATTCAGTTCGAAATTCTGTATAAATTCCCTATCTCGATCTGAAACATCTGAAGTAGGCCGAAGAACATATCGACCGAAACGTAGTGAATATAACTATAAAGATGAGGTCAATATTCTAAAAATAACTATTAAGCTTCATCTCAGGAATTTAGGCAAATAATTTTTTGTGAATTTTCTTAAGAGTTTTTTTTACCCACAATTATATGATTTCAAATATTCCAATATAATGCAAATAATTTGCACATAGTTGTATGTTTTCAAGTATTCCTATCTAATACTAATAATCTATACACAATTATATGGTTTCAAGTAATTATTTAGATTTAATAACAGTCATTTGGTTTTTATCAATTACATGGTTTTAAGAAACTAATAGTAATCCTTAGTAAACAATTATAGCTTCAAGTAACTATTCATAATATAAATGATTTACAGTTATATAGGATAAATAGATTTTTTGAACCTGGGATTTATAGCAATGAAGAACTACTCCATATACCCAGGACACCCTTTCTTTGAGGAGGTCTTACCTCTAAGTAGGGGTCAGAGTTAAGGCATTCCAAGCCTCGTGGACAGTGTGGAAACTGCAAACAGCTGAATATAAATTATTTGTGATTCAATCGTAGTTTCAAATATATCTACAGTTTTGTCGCATTAATTTTATTCTTTAAAAAAAAAAAAAAAAAAAGAACAACAACAAAAAAAAAACAATGACTGACTCCAAAATATCATCGCATCTGCAGAAATATATTGACTAAGAAAAACCCCTAGAATTTTACTGTATTTCATATCGGCACTAAGAAGTTTTTAAACCATCAAATATGGCCATATCATCTTACTCTCTCTATGGTCAAAAATAATTTGTCCCCTTGTCGCAGAAGCTAAATCTGAAACCATTCCCTCCCTTCTCGCTATGAAAAACCCTTTACTTTTATTTATTTCCAGATTTCCAATGAATAAATACATACCATCAACTCATTCAACACTTTTAGGAGTCAAACTATTCATTCAACTCGCCCGGGATAACGTATATATAAAAACAACCTGACGCTTACTGAAGGGTTTTTACTCTTTAAATTGACGACCAGATATTAGTGAGAAGCATATAAATATCTGGTTTCTATCTTTACAGACTGCCCATGAAATCGACACGTTTGAGATGAAAAGAATCACAACATATCTACATCACAACATATCTACATCACAGTTCATTCAGATGAATAGATTTTATGGGTATTATGTATCGTTTGACAATGCGATTACACAGAATCCTGCAGAATGATCTCGCGAGTTTAAAAAGTAAATGAAAAATACCCCATTCAAAGTTTAATTTTTCTACAAGAACATTATTTACTATTTTGTTTTCTGATTGTCATCTCTTTGTTTTAAGACCGACTGCATCTTTGAAAAGGGGTAAGCCCCCCCCCCCAACGAGTGTCCTAGATATGACATCGAACAATCTGATAGAGAGGTTCCAGTAATGCTGGTGCTTTCGAGAATATGGAGTACCTCTTAACTGCCGTCGTTTCAGGTTCAGTCTGACCCAGAATGGTAGTACCTGATAGGGTCCTATCTATGGGTTAAAAAAAACGTCTTGATATCTAAACTGAGTACAAACAATTATTACTTACCAACCCCTCCGCTCGGGCAGGATATGACACAAGGTCAATTTTTAAGCAAAGTTTAACAAGTTTGAATTCAGAGTTTTCCTTCTCCTAGACTAGTTGCCTCACCAAGGCTGAAGAAACTAGTCTGTCCTACTACTTACCCATAGCTGGGGCGGGGAGAATAATTGGATTCATACCTTTCCCAAGGGTATTAGTGCTATGTGAAATGCAATCAGTCTCGACCAGGATTTGAACTCGCGTCGCCGTGTCCATTTCCTACGACGATAACCATTACACCACAGGCACCTGACTACAAACAATTGACTTATGCTAAATTGAATTGTTGAAACGGAACAGTTTGATTATTTAGCTGTGTGTAAGCAGGAGGCTGATACTATTTACCTAACCCCTCCGCTCGGGCAGGATATGACACAAGGTCAATTTTTAAGCGGAGTTTAACAGGTTTCAATTCAGAGTTTTCCTTCTCCTAGACTAGTTGCCTAACCAAGGCTGAAGAACCTAGTCCGTCCTACTATTTACCCATAGCTGGAGGGAAAATAATTGGATTCATACCTTCCCCAAGGGTATTAGTGCTATGTGAAATGCAATCAGTCACGTCCAGGACTTGAACTCGTTTCGCCGTGTCCATTTCCCATGACGATAACGACTACACCATGGAGGCTGATGCATCATTGAACTGTTTGTGATACATTGTAATACTTTCAACCATTTAACTGTGTGACATTGAATGAGGTTCGGCTCGTTTAAAAACGTTATCAACAAAATGTGTTTACAACTTATATATATCTAATATATATGAAGAAGATTTGGCATTAAATAAGCTAAAATGTTTAATATGCCATTACCCCCACCTCCCAAAAAAGGAGTGCCCTGGGTATGACACTAAACTGCATCTAATGCTGAGACTCCCTTTTTGGGGATCTTGGTTGTATGGAGTTCCTCTTCATTACATATCTTTGAGCCGAAGTGGTAATACTGTTACGCTGCCATACGCCCAGCCGGCTTGCAGGATTCTGTTCGTTCCCGCCAAGTCCACCAATTAAAGCTGGACATATAGATTGGCTGTAGCTTGCCAACGCTATTCAATATTATAGATATCACCAACCCCTAGTTGAACCACATTTCAAAGCCACTAGTTGGGTTATCGGTGAGTTATCAAAATTCAACACAGCTAACTGGCTAGATTGCCTCCTTAAATACATGGTCTTTAACAAATATAATACTTCGATAATAAAAGAAGACTCTGAACTGTCGTGTTTGGGTCAAGAAGATTAAAATAACAATATTCTTTTATTGAACAAAAAGAAAGAAAAAAGGAACAATTCAGGTAAAAACCAGGAGCGAGAAAGTTTTATTTTAACGGACAGAAGGTAAAAGCACAGTTCTTCAGCACGTTAGATACGGTCTATTTTCCTTCAGACTTTGGGTCCTAGGGCAGAGTACTAATACAAAATCTCAAGTTTATCATTCGGAGAAGATTCCCTCTTCTTTTCTCCTTTATATTATCAGGGATATTCTTTTCTTCTGCAATTTATCTTTTATTCACATCAGCAAGAATATAACAGTAGAAACTTAAATGTTCTTCAATTGCATTTTCACTTACTTGGGATTTAGTGGAGACTTTTCTTTTCTCTCCTTTTTTTTAATTATGGGCTGTCATAACGCGTTGAGAGAAAGATGCACGTCTTATTTCTGATAATACAAAGATTAATTCTTATCTCTGTCCTCGTGGACAAGTCTCCAACTTGGGGTGTTTCAATTGACGAGGTTCCCAGACCCCGGAGTGCGAGTTTATTCAAAGGAGAAGATTTTTCCTTTCAGTGTTCTCTGCACGGCAGGATTTTTGGAAAATGGGTTTCTTCCGTATCCAAACTACAAGTCTTATCTCTCCCACGAACAAACGGCAACTAGATATTTTCCGCAGTTTGAAAAATGACCACGTGTTGGCTTTTTGGCCGTTTTATTCCTTCGTCCCAATCACGGTCGCTGTCCGTCTCTCTCCGCTGACGCATACATAGCTAATTGTGAGTGGGATTCTCTCATGACTATGTCTCCGAATGCTAATAGGGAGAGTTGAAGAGAAACAGTATTTCCACTGCCACTATTTTTCTTTCTTGGTAACAACTACATTCGGCAAACGATTCAACGTGTTTCCTCTTTTCCCCACACCCCAGCGAATGTATGAGGATGTCGTATTTCCTCGTCACAGTACCTGTTAAGGTTCCATCTATTCGTTCAACAGATATAAATAAAAATTATTTGCATTCGACTGTGTGCAAAAAAAAACCTCTTAAGAAGCAACTACATAAGAAAGTGAAAATATAAACGCGATTCCCTAACCTCTAGTCATAAAATAACCTTAGTTGGGTTGACATGATGTTAAAATCAATCGATCAATCAAGTAATCATTTTTTAAAGTTATATCTTCAAAAACTTTGCTTTCATGAACTATACACTCATACAAGCTCTCTGAATTTTTTCTGCACAAGCCAAGTCATTAGTAAATGACATCTTTCTTTTTCTTTATTTTTTGCTAATGATTTTTTTCTATCTTCCGTTTATATGTTATATATGAACTGCGAGATCACTGCATCCAAATTCGAACACCAGTTGCGTTTTTACCTTTACTTTGGACTACGGAATCGTAGTACGCGAGTTCGAGCTCCAGTCGCGCTATTACACTCACTTTCGGGCAAATACCCTAGGGAAAGGTATGAACCCCCTTATCCTCCCAGCTATGGGTTAAATAGTACTGTTTTCCTAGGAGAATGGCTTTGGCATTAAATAACCTAAAAAGAGTTGATATGCCATTAAACAAAGAAACCAAACCAAACCTTTACTTTGGACTAATCCCCATGGAAGAGGTAAGAATCCCCTTTTTCCTCCAATGGGTTAAATTGTACCACTACAGTTTTTTTCAAGGATGATTCTGACATTAAATAACCCATGGAAGCTAATAGACTACTAAAAACACAGAAACCGAATACAGCAGTCATTTTTGCCATCTGCTTTTGTTTTGAGCGAAGACTGTATCGCTTAGATGTGGTATTTTTTCTGTCCACGGGCGTTTGTGTGTGCGTCCATCATGCTCTCTTATGAAACATTTAAAGATTTTAATATATAAGCGTTCTCTCCCAAACTCTCTGTCTCTGTCTGTCTGTCTGTCTGTCTCTCAAAACGCTTTATCTCACAGACGTGACTTGACATCATGAGTTAAGACATTCCTTTACTTCTCATCACTAATGAAACCATCATTGTCAATTAGGCTTATCAGATTTCAAAGTATTTGGTTAAATAAGTAAAATGACGATTTCCTAATCTTTGCCCGGTCACTTTCAACCTTTTATCTCGATTTCATACCGAGAGGGGGATAGTGACAGTAATCTGGGCCCCTGAGCAAAAACCAAAAAAAGGAGGTTACTGACTCCTTAACTCATCCCAACCTACGACCCATTCCATGCAGATATGGACATTCTTAATCAGACATTGCCTTAAAAAACATTTTAAAAATTTATTAGGAGTCCTGGGTATGATACTAAACTGCATCTAATGCTGAAGTTCCTGTCTAGGAGCGTTAGGGAAGTTGGAGTACCTCTTCATTTCCATTATTTCCAGGTCCACTCAGACCCGGAGAGTTAGTACCTTTAAGGCCCTATCTATGGGCCAAATAGAATTGTCCAATCATTAACAAAGAATTGTTATAATTTGCTATTTGAAACTCTGTAGGAGGATCATTAAATAAGTTTCCAGACTTTTTTCGTGTGGGCACTTTTATTGATAGTACACACATTAAACTCTAGTCCCCTTCGAAGTAGTCTCCGGCTGCAATGCACTTGATGTACCGTTCCAAAAACTTCTGGAAGGCCCCATGGAAGTCCTTTTGTGTGAGCGTGTCAATGACCTTCGTCACAGCCTCTTTCATCTCCTCAATTGTCTCATAACGACAGCCTGTGAGCTTAGGGAATAACCAAAAGTCACAGGGAGCAAGGTCTGGAATATAGGGAGGCTGAGGAGCTGTCTTGAGCCCATCTTGGTCAAATAGTCTGTGACAAGGATGGAGTTGTGTACTAGTGCATTGTTCTGCTGGAAATACCACTGACCCGATTTGAAAAGTGCTGGCCTCTTCCAACAGAATGTCTTCCTGAACTCCCTTAAAACCTCAACATAGTAATCCTAACCCAAACCCTTTGGCCAATCAACTCTGGTCTATTGACTTTCCTACTACTCCCACAACTCTCATCATCACTCACAGACTCCCTGCCTTCCTTGAATCTCTTATGCCACTCAAAAACTCATGCTCGATTCATGCAAGATGATTGAAAAGCAGTCTGAAGCATTCCATACGTTTCTGTGGCATTTTTTCCAAGTTTAAAACAGAATTTTATTGCGTTTCGTTCTTCTAAACTCTCCGCACGTCCTGATTGCATTTTTGAAACTCACCGGCTGTGACAATCAAGCTTTAGTAGGGTATATTCCAATTCCTGCTGTAGCTGTTCCTTTGAGCCTGAAATCATAAAAATTGGTCAGTTATCTCATAAGATTCATAGCAATAACATAGTGAATTTTCAAGAGTCAACGACAATTTTAAATACCAGTACAAAAAAAGTCTGGAAGCTTATTAAATGTACCACGTAACTGTGAGCAAATTATTTGTATTAGATTGGAATATTTGATTAATAAAATAACTAAAGTTAAATAACAATACTTGAAATCAATTAACTGTGAGCAAACAAATTATTGATATCAAATAGAATTGTTATGTTCGATAGGAATACTTGAAACCATTTCTGTTACTTGACTATCTTTTTAAACATTGCTAGACAATATGACATTTCGAGGTTTATTGACATATCAACCTTCGTAGATTATTTAATGCCGAAGTCATCTTTGTAGAAAAATAGTAATGGTATTATTTAACTTAAATCTAGAGGGATAAGGTGGTTCATGCCTTTCGCAAGGGTATTAGTCTAAAAGTGAACGTAATGGCACGAGTGGACTTCGAACTTGCTTACTGTCACAGATGAGCACGTCAGGTTCTGTGCCACAGAAATTCTTTTTGCATAGTAATAGATACAAGGTCAGTGCTGGAAGTCTTTAACTGACACTGGCTTCAGTTTGTTCATCATTATCTGTTGGAGGTGCCCGTGGTGTAGTCGTTATCGCCGTAGGAAATGAACACGGCGATACGAGTTCAAATCCTGGACGAGATTGATTGCATTTCACATAGCACTAATACCCTTGGGAAAGGTATGAATCCAATAATTCTCCCTCCAGCTATGGGTAAATAGTAGGACAGACTAGGTTCTTCAGCCTTGGTTAGGCAACTAGTCTAGGAGAAGGAAAACTGTTAAACTCCGCTTAAAAATTGACCTTGTGTCATATCCTGCCCGAGCGGAGGGGTTGGTAAATAGTATCATTATCTGTTGCATCTAGTTACGTGGTGCATTCAGAGAAATTGTGCATGCAGTAATATAGTGGTTATTTGTAGAAACATGGTGAATGTAGAATTTACTAAATCTTAATTTAGCATATGTTCGTAATTGTGAGATAACTGTGGTGCAATGTACTCGGGGTGGCGAGTTCGAATCCTAGACGAGGCTGTTTGCATTTCCTTTCATTCTAACACCGTTAAGCAGGATGAATCCATTGCTTCCTCAGCATTACAGCTATGAGTAAATAGTTGGATATACTGGAGTCTTTATCTTCGGTATGCCAACCAGTCTAGGAGAAGGAAAGATCTGACTCCAAATCAGCTGTACCTCGCTTTAAAGTGTAGATGGGTAAACTATTACTGCTTAAAGTAAAGTGGGTATATCGTTTTAAAATTCAGTAAAAGGCCGCCATAGTGGAATTTCAAGTAAATGTCGTACACGTTTCTATTCAATATAACTCATTCATCTGCTCACACTTAAACGGTTCCCTGCATTGCATTGTATCATTAACAATTCAATTTAATATCAGTCAACTGTTTGCACACAGTTAGATGATCAAACAGTTCTATTTGGTCCATAGATGGGACTCTATCAGATAATACAACTCCAGAACAAAGAGGATCTGAAAGTAAAGTAATGACAATGAAGTGTTACTTGATGTTAAAAAAAAACTCCAGGACTGGAGCCTCACCATCAGATGGGTTAGTGTCTTATCAGGACACTTGTTGGGTGTTGTCTTCCTCCTCTGCAGAGATGCTATCGGCGTATTCTTCAGCCTCGGCCGTTTGGGCTTCATTTTTCTGTGATACAAGTGTGAGAAAATTTGACTCAGAATTCTGACCGGACTCTTAGTGGTAATGACGTGTGAAGTGTCGTGTGCCACAAAGATGAGGGTGGGTTGGATTTCGCTTCTCGCCGCGTGACCCAATTGCAACTGGATCTCCCAAATGGATTGCTGGCATCGTTCGCCATCAAATTTTAGTGTTGATCTTTGTACTGTAAGCAATTGGCTTCATTATAATATTTGGCGGGGTTTTATGCTGAGAAATATATTTAATAAAGTGTCAGGGTATTTAAGTAGGGATTTAATTGGATAGTTTTGCCTCAGAAGAAAGGGCAGTTCCCACTCCCTCTCTCTCTCTCTCCCTCTCTCTCTCACTCTTTTCCTCGTTTCCCTTTCTCTCTTTGTCATTCTCCAGTTATACATATATTTCTTTAATTTTATTATGTTGGTCTAAGACCTCAGGGATGAATGTTGATGGTATAGAAGTAGATGCTGAACCTTCCCACCAATGTGTTTTTGCTTTGTAAATGTGTGAAAATATGTTTTTAGTATGTAGTTTCAATTATCGACGTTGAAGTTGACCTTTATCTGTAATTTGTTGAACGTAATACCCAAGATACAAGCATTCACATTTACACACATTTCCTAGGGACAAGGAAGTTTTCGAAAGTAATGCTTCCCACTGATTTCTAAGAAAGCTACAACAGACATAGGGAGCAAAATAACCTCACTGTAGAGAGCAAATTTTCTGTTAGAAAACATTTTTTTGCATTGTATAATGCAGTTGGCGACTCCTATCCATAACGCTACACTTGGTTGGTTGGTTGTGTTTTATGGCATATCAACCCTTCTGGGTTTTATCATGCCAAATCCTGTTTACACACATACACACATACACACACGCACATACACACACACACACACACACACACACACACACACACATATATATATATATATATATATATATATATATATATATATGTATATATATTTATATATATATGATTAGCCTATAAGATTCTGACAGTGTGAAGAAAACATGATGATACAATTTACAAATAAAAATCATACAAACTGATACATGGGAAAAATTCAATAAAAAAAAGAAAAGACTAAAGGTAATTGAACTATTTGAAAATAATATAATAATGCTGTGATGTCCAGCCAAAAGAAAAAAACTCTGGCAGAATCAGTTAAGCTAAACGTAAAAAAAAGTGCTCGATACACTCAGTAGAGTGAATTTATAGTAAAGCCTACAGAGTAAAGCCTACAATTCACCTATTAGATCTTCAGGTAGAATCTTCTTGAAGATCCAGTAGGTGACACCTAAGTAGTAATTTACTAAACATTTTGCTTAGATGTGGCACAAGGCCATATGAATGGGGCACCCAATGAGAATGAAACCTAAGTACATTGGTTAGACTCTGTTAGTTTCATTACTTTATATTTATCTATATGCATGATTTGAAAGCGAATAGTTTGTTGGTAAGATTATTTTATACAGGCCAAAGGTCATTTGTTTCCACACAGTAAAATGGTTTGAAATCATTATTTCTACCTGATTGTAATAATTCTATCAAATATTGATCATTTCTTTGCGCACAATTTAATGGTTTGAAGTATTGCTATTTCACGATGATGATTTTATCTATCTATTATTCCTATCAAATTTGATACTAATCATTTGTTTGCACACAGTTAAATGGTTTCAAGTATTGCTATCGAATACTAATGATTCAGTTTAACATTGATAATTTGTTTGCTCTCAGTTAAATGTGTTCAAGTAAGATAAATGATTAAATAGTTCTATTTTACCCATGGATAATATCCTAACTGGTTATACCACTTCGGCTCAGAGTTGACATGAGAGTAATGACAATGAACTGTTCCTCCACATTCCTTAAAGTTTAAGGACTGAAAACTCACCAACAGATGGTTTAGTGCGAGAAACTGTTTCAAGGACACTCGTTGGGGAAGTCTTACCAGTTTTCCGCGGTCGGCGTATTCAACAGCCCCAGCCGACTGGGCAGACGCCATAATAATCTCTTCAACCGGATTTGCATTTTGGCCAGGAGAGAGTTTATAGTGATAAAAGAAACAACTAAACCAATGAAAACGACTCACTTTTTCAAAAATCCTGATGTTAGCGTTATTGTTCAAAGCACTTGCTGAGGGATAATGCCCCCACCAAAAAAAAAAGGTGTATTCTAGGTATAACACTAAACTACATCTGATAGTGAGGCTCTAATTGTGGAGTTATACGTAGTGTTCAGTACACTTTCATTGTACTAGTTAGAATCTATTGGTCGAATATATCATTTTAAAAAATATTCATATTCGATATAGACGGCTGGGGCTGCAGAATACGCTGATTCTATCTCTACAGAGGGGTATGATGCCGCCAACAAGTGTGCTGGCTATTACATTGAACGATCTCATGGAGAAATACCAGTCCTGTAGCTTTAAGGAAAGTAAAGTAGTTCTTCATTGCTATTACTCCCTGGTCACCATGGACCCAGAGTGGTTGCATCTGTTTGGGTCCCATCTATTGGTCAAATAGAACAATTTAATCATTTACTATACTTGAAACCATTTAACTGTGTACAAACTAATGGGGTTCTGGCTCGCTTACAAATGTTACCAACAAACTATTCGCTTATCATATATATGATATATATGAAGAAGGATTTGGCATAAAATAACCAACTGGATTTGATATGCTATAAAACACAACCAACCGAACATCGTTCAAAAATCAAGTTACTTACTATTCACTTAAACATCATATAAGATATCTGTATAAACAACATTTGGCATTAAAAAACCATTATAAGATGATATGCCATTAATCACTTACGCTAAATTTAATTGTTTAAAAAAGAACTGCTTGATCATTTAACTGTTTGTAAATAAATGTCTGATGTTTAATTGAATTGTTACTTGCACGTAGCAGTACTTGGAACCATTTAACTTTTACTTCTGCTAGACTGAATTGTTTGAAATAGTCGTTTGATTATGTAAATGTATGTAAATAAATGACTAATGTTAGTGATACATAACAATACTTGAAACCTATTAACTTTAATTTACGTTAAATTGGATTTTTTGAAATAGAACTTTTTGATCATTTAACAGTGTGTAAACAAATGGTTGATGTTTAATTGAATTGTTAGTGATACATAGAAATACTTGAAACTATTCAACTTTGTTGAATTATGTCTATAAATCATAAATATCTAATATATATAAAGAAAACGAATTTGGCATTAAATAACCTACAATGGTTGATATCCCATAAAACCAAACTAAATCAAACCAAACTATCATTGAATAGAAATAATTACTAGAAAACCTTGGTATTTTTAGGGTTGAATAAAAAGAATTGAAACTATAAAACTATGTGCAAATTATTTGTATTAGATAGACATTTTTTATAGATAAATGTTAATCATTTGTACTAAAAACTAAGTTCTGGAGATCTGGAGGATTTAGAGTTCTCTTTCAGTGGCATTACTCCCAGGTTCACTTTGTGCTGGAGTGGGTATACCTGTTAGAGTTCTATCTATGGGTCAAGTAGATATTCTTGAAAATATTTCCAATTCGATAGGACAATGTGCAAAAAGAAAAAATATTTTTAAGAAACAACTACACGAAAATATAACCGGGCCATTCACCTAATGAGTAGAGTGTTCGCTAATGGTCCGGGAAGACCGGAGTTCAATCCTAGGTCGAGTTATACCAAAGACTCAAAACATGGTACTTGATGCCGCCTTGCTTGGCACTCAGTATTATAAGGTACGGATCAAGGGTAAAGTGGAGCAATCCATGGAATGTAGTAGCGTCCTCCCCTACACCTCGGTGTAGTAGCTATTGAAAAGGGACCCTTCGGGTCACCATCGACTAAAGTCGCCAACTTTATTTTACTTTACTTACACAAAAATACAAATATACACGTACAATAAACGCGATTTCATAACCTGTAGGCATAGAATAACCCTACACGGATTGACATGCCATTAAAATCAATCAATCCATTAACCTTTAGATTGTTGTTGACTTCAAGCAATTCGTTTCTTGTCAACCGGTCGGGTTTACACAAAAAAAATTTTTATATTGCTAGATAAATCTCTCTGCCGAAGGAACTGACTTGAAATTGCTTTGAGATCGTTTTGTATTATTTACTTCTCTTATAAAAAGCAACAACATTCAATCTAAAATTTTCACTTAGTTTTACCACGTAAAGTTATCCTGATGACAATACACTAACAATAATTTCATTATATCTAATCCGCTTTTATTACAAAAGAATGTACTTGAATATGATGGAAATTACCAACACACTTTGAAATGTTCACGAGTAGTTTAAAAGCTATATGTACCAGAAATATAAACTTTCTAGAAATATAATCTACTCGAAATC
Organism: Sepioteuthis lessoniana; assembly: GCA_963585895.1. Lineage (NCBI taxonomy): Eukaryota > Metazoa > Mollusca > Cephalopoda > Myopsida > Loliginidae > Sepioteuthis > Sepioteuthis lessoniana. Next base: position 78,612,864 of record OY757920.1, on the reverse strand, counting down.
TACTTGAACTTATAATAGTATAAATAATTTCGAACATGACATTTTTTGATATGCAAAGCAATGTTCCTCAAAATACAGCTACGTTGAGCCGGTCAATTTGCTAGAATGCAAGACCAACGTCTCCCAAAGACTACAGTATTCGGAGAGCTATCCAAAGTCCATAGTGTGAGAAGAACGTCACGAATGAGATTTAAAGACAACTTTAAGATGACTCTTACAGATGACAGCCCTCACTGTAAAAGGACACCCAATCGAGGGAGCTAAGACAATGCTGCTTGTATCCCTGACAGATGAATAAGAATTTTCAAAAAAGGGTTATTTGTATTATTTGTTTGGGTTGGGTTGTATTTTATGGCATATCAGTCATTGCAGATTATTTAATACTAAATCATCTTTATACATTTGTATTAAATATATAAGATTTGGTTAGGTTGGGTTTGATGGCGTATCAACCATTGTAGGTTATTTAATGCCAAATCTTACTCATACATATACATTAAATATATATATGATTTAGTTGGGTTGGGTTTTATGACATATCAACCATTTTAGGTTATCTAATGCCAAATTTCTCTTTATATATATATATATATATTAAATATATATGATTTGGTTGGGTTGGGTTTTATGTCATATAAAACGTTATGGTTATTTAATGCCAAATCTTCTTTATACTTATACATTGAATATTCTTTATTCGTAAACACATTTTGTTGATAACATTTTTAAACGAATCTATTTTTTTTTTGCACACACTCAGATGGTTTCACGTATTGCTATGTAATAGTAAGAATTTGATTTGATATCAATCATTTGTTTGCACATACCTAAATAGATATTATCATCATCATGTCGCGCCGCCAGCACGGATCTCCCTGACCCTCTCTCGCCACACGTCAATACCTTCCATCGCTCCCGGTACGTCTTCTAGGCTACATCCTGTATCGGCACAGAGCTATTGTATATAGGTTCTAGCTGGTCGTCCTGTCTGTGCTCGTCCATGTGAAAAAAAAGCTAAAGGGATATACATATGTTTTATAGGTGAATACTTGGTTGGTAATTTAAATTCTAAACAAGATAGAACTAATTTAGTTGTTTCAATTTCTGAGACGAAGCTTGATGATTTTTACCATTAAGTGTTTTCGGACTATAGTCTTCATCTTTATTGTTATTTCCAGAACGTTTCGGCCGATATCTCCTCCGGCCTTCTTCAGGTGTTTGTCGAACTTGGGAACCTACACGGAACTTCGAACTACGTCCTTTATTGAATCCACGGGGGTCGCCTGTTCCGATTCCGTTAACTATAACTGGGTACAAGGGTTAAGTATTCCTGTATTGTTACTCACCTACAGTCAGGATTGAACCTGGAACTTCCAGATGATTGTCTCCTTAGAAGCTTTGGGAACCAACTCCTATAACCGTTACGCTATGTGTCCTGCAGAAGAAGGCCGAAGAACATATCGGCTGAAACGTTGTAGAAATAACAATAAAGATGAAGACAACAGTCCGAAAATCCTTATGATAGAACTAATTTGTTTACACACTAGTATTACTATTGTTTTTACACAGTTAAATGGTTTTAATAATTGCTATGCAATAACAATAATTCTTTTCAATATTATCATTTGTCTGCCGACAGTGAAGTAGTTACAAGTATTGCTATTTAACACTAATTATTCTATTCAACACGATTCTCTCATTTGTACACAGTTAAATAGTTCTAAATATTGGTATTTATCACAATCAATTCAGTGTGAGAGATATTTTTTTTTAAAAACTGGTTAAATGGCCTACAGTTCTACTTCTAACAATTCGATTTAACGTAATTTGTTTACTCACAGTTTAAAGGTTAAACTGTACTATTTGACCCATTGATAGGACCCTATCAGGTGCTACTACTCTAATCCAGAGTGGACCTGGAAGTAATGGCAATGAAAGGTTATTCCATATTCCTCAAAACTCCAGGACTGGAGCTTTGCTATCAGATTAATGCTATATCCAGGAAACTTGTGCGTGGGGGGGGTCTTACCCCTCTGCAGAGATGCAGTCGGCGTATTCTACAGCCCCAGCTGACTGGGCTGGCAAAAAGAGGTGTCTTGCGTTCGCTACTAAATTGCATCTGATGGTCACGCTCTAGATCTGGACCTCTGGGGTGTGTGGAGTACCATTTCATTGCCATTACTGCTAAGTCCACTCTGATCCGGGCTAGTAAGACTTATTGGGGTCCCATCTGAGAGTCAAATACATCTGTTTGTAAATTATTTGTATTAGATAAGAATGCCTGATATAATAAAACCGTGTGCAAAAACTCTTACGAAACTACACAAATAAACATTATTTCCTAATCATTAGGCATAAAAAACGCTAGACGGGTTGACGTGTCGTTAAAATCAATCAATTAATCAGAGTCTCAAAAGACACCATTGGCAGCAGACTATCACCAAATCCACCCTTGTCTTCGATAACAGTCGTAGAGTTGAAGAGGATTAAAATAAGCAGCACCGTAAAAACCAGTGTTTCAACGGCGCCAAAAACTTCTAAGACCTTACTTTGTAGCAGCTGTGCCTGGTCCTGCCTATCTCACACCGGCTTCATCGGCCACCAACGTGTTTGTAGCAGTAGAAAACACCTGCATAAATATTCGTTCGGAAAGATAAAATTCACACGACAATAAAAAATAGTTTTTCGATACCTCGTATATCATTATATGCCTTGCAGGTTTTTCACACCAACGTTAGCTGGTCGTCTTTCACTGGAGTCTGGAGGACAGCAAGTCTTCTCAGGTCTCTAAGACTCTTCAAAGTATTCAAGCTGATCTTTACATTGCAGTAGTCAAGATGGTTTCGATTCTCCCTCTAATCTCTAGCTCCTCCAATCTCTTCCGGGCCTTTTAGAACAATTCCAAAGCATCAACTACAAATGGCATTACTGTCATCTTCATGTTCCGCAGCATTTTTAGGTCTTTAGTAATATCCAAAAATTTGTCTATCTTTTTGCTATCTTTTATTTTTATACTATAGTTCGCTTGAACGGCAAAATCCATTAGATGGGACATTCTTTTCTTCATGTTCATTAACACAAAGTTTTTTCTTCAGGTTGGGATTGATTGATCTTATTATATCTTGGATGTTTAATTTGTATCCCACATAATTTTATGACTCTAATTTTCTCGGACAGATTCTAGTTTGTGTATATACCATTTTTCAGTATGGTCAAATATTATTATTCGAGTTTTTCACACCATCGTCAGTTGATGGTCTTTTACTGGAGTCTGAGAGACAGCTAGTCTCCTGACGTCTTCAGGACTCTTCTAAGTATTCTGGCCGATTTTAACAATGCTGTAGTTTGGTTGGTCTCAGCGCATGCTCTTATTTCCAACTCTTCCAGTCCCATTACCAAGTCTTTGGGAATCGTTCCAAACGCACCAATTGGTACCAACGTCAATTTCATGTTCCATATTTTTTTTAGTTCTCAGGCAAGGTCTAAGTACTTGTCTCTTTTTCGGGTTTCTTTGAGCTATTATTATTATTATTATACTCCTTTAAAGTTTTTCCCATCAGATAACGCTGATGGTCTTTCATTGGAGTTAAAGTGATAGCAAGTCTCCTTAAGTTGTACCGTTACACACCTAATAGACAGTTGTACCATTACACGGCACAAGTAGGAGTTTGCAACGTTACGGAGTTCAAATAAAGTTTTCGCTGGTATTGACTCAATTGATATTTGTACAACTACTACACATAGACATTTGCATGACTACGTGTGGAAAGGGTTTATGCGTGTGGAGCTACGTCTTAAGTGTCAGTCGGACCTCGTGATAACCTCGTCGTCAGAAAAAGTGATGAACACACAACCCCCCCACGTCTTGGTTCGTTAATACTAGAGGTTATTCGTTACTATACATTTTAGTATTCGTCTAGAACGTATCTTCACTTTGGTGTTTCGATAGAGAATCGTTGCTGCTACGGTTTCTTTTAGTAGGCCGTATGCTAGTAGGATTTGTTCCATCTTCCCTCTGTGAATGGAATCGAAGGCCTTAGTATAGTCGACAAATAGTAATGTCGCCTGTAGTTTTTTTGCCCGTACGCCTTCAAGGACTCTACGGGTGGTCAATATTTGTGAGGTCGTGGATCTAGTACGTTCACCGGATGGAGACACAGAATATTTCGACATTGTAGCAGGAGTACTACAAGGGGACACGCTAGCCCCATACCTCATTATCATCTGTCTAGACTACGTGCTTAGAACATCGATTGATAAAATCAGAGAAAATGGCTTCGAGCTGACAAAGAAAAGAAGAAATTACCCCGCAAAAACAATTACCGACGCCGACTATGCCGACGACATAGCGATATTGGCAAATACACCTAACCAAGCCGAAACACTACTGCATAGTTTGGAACGAGCCGTCACTGGCATTGGCCTCCATGTCAATGCACACAAAACTGAATATATGTGCTTTAATCAAACAGGTGACATTTCCACACTAGAGGGAACCTCTCTGAAACTGGTAGAAAAATTCACCTACCTAGGAAGCAGAGTCTCATCAACCGAAAAAGACATCGACACGCGACTAACGAAGGCAAAGACAGCTATCGATAAGCTATCGATCATAGGGAAGTCAGACTTGACCGATAAAATCAGACGCAGTTTCTTCCAGGGAGCGGTCGTGTCAATACTGCTGTATGGATGCACTACTTAGATGCTAACAAAACAGCTGGAGAAGAAGCTAGACGGCAATTACACCAGAATGTTGCGAGCAATATTGAACAAGTCCTGGCGGCAACACCCAACAAGGCACCAACTATATGGCCACCTGCCTCCCATCACGAAAACTATCCAAGCTAGACGAACTAGACATGCAGGACACTGCTGGAGAAGTAGGGACGAGCTCATAAGTGATGCACTCCTATGGACCCCCACATATGGCCGAGCAAAAGCAGGACGACCAGCTCGAACATACATACATACATCAGCTATGTGAGGATACGGGATGTAGCCCTGAAGACCTGCCAGAGGGGATGAACGATAGGGAAGAGTGGCGAGAGAGGATCAGGGATATCCGTGCTAGCGGCACGACATGATGATGATGATGATGATGATGATGATGATGATTCGTCTAGAAGAGAGAAACAGCGTATGAAAAATTAGTCAAAACCGTTTTAAATGGACAAAAAGAAATAAAACGCCACGAGAAGAGAGTAGACACAGACTTTGAATTATCTTTCACGTTTTCTGAGGTAGTTTTAACACGTGCGTCCTTGCGAGGTCCGTCCCCACAGGTTCCCGTATGGATGTGAGACCCTTTTTCGGAGCTCAACCCTGCTGCAACTATCAACTGTCTTTACATTGTTGTGGCTGGTCTTTAACTGCTATCTTTATATCGTCACGTCTGGCCGCCAACTGACTCTTTTCCTGTTTTCTATCCTGGCCTTTTCGTTTGAGTTCCCTTCAGCCTATCAGAACCCATCACCGATTCGCGGCTAATACGTTTCTATTTCTAATCCTAGCGTCCGCTGAAATTCCATTTATTTCTCCCGTTTCATATATGTTCCTTTCTTTTCCACCGTCTGGTGGTGGACCAGTAAATCTCGCTAAAAATTACTAATAATCAATCCCTAATTATTTTACAAAGTCTCCAGAACATTTCTCATTATTCTGGCCGATCTTAATAATGTTGTAGTCTGGATGGTCTCGATTTGTCCTTTGATTTCTAAGTCTTCCAGTCTCTCAACCAAACCTTTTTGGAGGTGCCCGTGGTGTAATGGTTATCGTCGTAGGAAATGTACACGGCGACACGAGTTCAAATCCTGGACGAGACTAATTACATTTCACATAGCACTAATACCCTTGGGAAAGGTATGAATCCAATTATTCTCCCTCCAGCTATGGGTAAATAGTTGGGCAGACTAGGTTCTTCAGCCTTGGTGAGGCAACTAGTCTAGGAGAAGGAAAACTCTGAATTCAAACCTGTTAAACTCTGCTTAAAAATTGACCTTGTGTCATATCCTGCCCGCGCGGAGGGGTTGGTAAATATGCTCAACCAAACCTTTTTGGGAATGTACCGAGTGCAATTATTCATGGTCCTTAGTTTTTTTAGTTGTCTGGAAAGGTCCAGGTACCTGTATCTTTTTTTGCTTTCTTTTGTTTTTACTCTGAGTTCTGACGAAACGACTAAATCCATTATTCGGCAGGTTCTCTCTTTTTTTTTTTTTTTTTTAATTTTTTTGCTAAATATTACTAGGTCTGGTCTTTTGCCAGGATTAGGTGATCTGTTTGTAATTCAAGATCCCAGAGAATTTTATCTGTTTAATTTTCCAGGACCTATTCTGGTTTGTGATTATACAATTTGGTGGTATGAACAAATTTTAATTTCTTGCACATTTCCCTGTAGATCACCTTCCCCACTCAGTTGTGTCTCATCTTGTACTCTTTTTTGGTACTTTACCGCATTCGTTTATTATGCGATTCATAGTTTTTTTCTATCACCATATAATTTACTCTGACTGTTCTGTTGGGTCTAATCTATTCTCGTTTTAACATGGTTGGTCCTTATGGCATTGTTTTGTGCTGCTATTAGAAGAGATTCAGTTTCTCTCTTAAAATTTCTTATTCTTTGCTATGACCAAGTCTTCTTATGTGAGATTACTTTAGCTTGTCGCTTGAAATATCCATACAGTTTTTCCATGTATCTGCTTCGTAGTTATTGTTGCCCTGATGATATTTGAGTTGCCTATGCTATTTCTGGTCGCTATTATCATTATTATCCTTATTTTACTCGTTTCCGAGTTTTTCCCACCAGCGTTATCTGGTGGTTTTCCACTGGAGTCTGAGTGACAGCAAGTCACCTAAAGTCTCTTAGGTCTCTTGTAGTTTGGATGATCGTCACTCGCCCTCTTATTTCCATCTCCTTCAGTCCCTATACCAATCCTTTGGTGACTGTACTGAGTGTACTAGTTACAACTGGAATCACCGTCACTTTTATGTTCCATAGTTTTTTCGATTTTCTAGCAAGGTCTAGGTATTTATCCCTCTTTTCGCTTTCTTTCAATTTTCCTCTGTGGTCTGCCAGGTCGGCAAAGTACACTATTCGGCAGGTTCTCTTTTTTTGTTGACTATCACCCAGTCTGATCGTCTGGCCGAGATTAGATGATCCGTTTGTATCTCAAAATCCAAGAGAATTTTGTGTCTCATTTTCCAGGACGGATTCTGGGTTGTGCATAAACCATTTCTTCATATGATCAAATTCAAACTTCTTGCACAATTCCCAGTGGATCACCACCCAGTCGAGTAAAATCTTATCCTCTCTCGGTGCTAATTTACAGCATTATTATTATTATTATTATTATTATTCGCTACCTTTACCAAAAATATAAAATTCACAATTATGAACATGAATGATTTACCGTGGGAGATATTTATTCAACTCCAACACAATGCCAAAAATAGTTATAAGGTCTGTTTATTATGGATACTACGCTGGAAGCAAGGCTCCAGAGGTCGGCGACACAACCAAAAATTGACGAGCTCCCAGGCGCCAGGCAATATACCCAACCCTCAACCCTTTTAGACGAGGTGGCAGATGCTGCCTTGAAGGTATATTTAATATGTCATTATCTTCATTTGCTTGCTTGTTACCTGTTCTAGTCAAAATGGAATCTGATATATGGACTCTTCTCATTTCGAGTAGTGGTTTAAAGATAGTGTAAAGGGAGGAGTGGGAAAAAAACAAATTAAATAGACTTCCTATGAAGCGCCCATTCCTCCCTGTGTGGAACATCTTCTCTCTTCACTCTCCATCCGGAAGAGCTTTTCGTGAGCCACACTGCGTCCGTGGACTCATACCAAATTTTTAGATAGCTTTTTATATAATAAAAGAACGAATGATTGAATTAATTAATGATAGATAGATAGATAGATCATGATTTAACAGAACATAATCCTTATACTTGTAAAGATTAAGATACAAGTTTTTATTTCTCCCACAAAAGTTATCTAAAATCATTGCAAATAAAATTGTGTTTTGAGGCAATAATCTTTCATTAAAATAAATTTGAGTATCTTTGCTCAAATTTGAATTAATAAAAGATTATTGCCTAAAAACTTTATTTTAAATGAGTAAAAACATCTTTAATTTACATATTTGAATTTTTATTTGTGATGATTTTTGATAACTTTTATTTTAGAAAGTTTAAATTAAATAAGCCTCTCAAAATGTCTTTCAAAATCCTTGTCGAAGGAATTTAATCTAACAAAATCTGCTTTGGGATATTATATTTGTATATGGCACCACTGCTTATATATCTATATATAATCATTATCATCATCATGTCGTGCCGCTAGCACGGATTTCAGTGACTCTCTTCCGCCATTCGTCCCTATCGTCCATCGCCTCTGTCAGGTCTTCCAGGTCACATCCTGAATGAGTAATAGCTGTAAGTACTAGCTGGTCGCCCAAAATTTGCTTCCGTGTGAAGGGGTTCACATGAGTATATCGCTTATGAGTTTGTCCTTACTTCTCCAGCAGTGTCCCGCATGTATTATTCATCGTTTCTACTACAAGCAATACTTTTTATAGCGAACACAATAGGGAGAATTCACCTTATTTATAGTATGGCTCTCTACAATCGACATTGAGCACTCTTTATTTATGAATATAGTAAACTATATTATCCACATTACCGTCTCATTTGTATAATAGTTAGAGTATTCACCAATGATCTAAGAGACCGGGGTTCAATCCCATACCAAAGACTCAAAAATGGTACTTGATACAGCCTTGCTTAACACTCAGAATTATAAGATACGGATCAAGGATAAATGGAGCAATACAGGGAAATGAATAGCGCCTTCCCCAACACCTTGGTGTAGTAGCTACAGAAAAGGGAGCTTTCGGATGAAGTAGCTACGGAAAATGGAGCCTTTGGGTTACTCTCGACAACGGTCGGCCAACTTTTTTAACTTCTAAGTAATCTTATTTTTAAACGTATTTGAGCTCATTTATTTGTACAATTAAATGACCTTAAGTTTTGCTATTTATTGCTTGCACACATTTAAATGGTTTCAAGTATTGCTATTTAACATTAACATTTATTTGGTTAAAGGATCTCATGTATTCAAGTATTTTAACACTAATTATTCTATTTGCGCACAGTTAAATGCCTTCAACTATTGCTATCTAATAAAATAAGTCTATTCTACATTAATCCTTTGTTTGTACACAGTTTAGATGGTTGTAAGTATTGCTATTTCAATTCAATTGACCCTGTATTCAATCCCAAGAAATGGTACTTGATGCCTCTTTGATTATTACTCAGCCGTATGAGGTAAAGATCAAGGGTAAAGTGTAGCGATCCAGAGAATGGAGTAGCGCCCTCCCTTACACCTCAGTTTAGTAGCTATTGAAAAAGGGCCTTTGGGTCACCCTCGACTAAAGTCGCCATCTTTTCTTACTTACGTATTTGCTACAAGAGCAATTTGAAAAATGCTGTCGGGACAGTCGTAGGATGATATGTCTTGATTAGAAGAGGCAATTGATTACATCATTGCGACCGCCACAGCCGACCTGATGATGGGGGTGAAATTTATATATATACATACGTGTATATATTGAGTCTTTGGAGAAAAATATTACCCAAAACTTTTTACGTCCATTATCCCAAGTTTCACACGTTTGGACGTGAGGATAATCAGGAGGATACTCATATTTCAGTAGATCACCTTATATATATATATATATATATAAGTAATTTGACGACCGTAGTCGAGGGTTACCCGAAAGCTCCCTTTTCGTTTGCTACAACAACAAGGTGTAGAGGAAGGTGCTATTCCTTTCCCTGGACTGCTCCACTTTACCCTTGATACGTACCTTATAATGTTGTTTCGGTTGGCTGGTTGTTTTATTTTTCGGCATATCAACCCTTTTCGGATCATTTAACGCCGAATTAAGTCATTTTGATAAAAGTTTCAAACAATTCAGTTTAGTATAAGTATAGTTTTTTTAAAACCCTGTTAATTACCCGTTCAGTTCTAGTTGATACATAAATAGGACCCTATCGGATGCTAGCACTCCAAGCCAGAGTGGACCTTGGAGCAATGGCAATGAAGGGGTACTCCGCATTCCCCAAAGTTCTATCATTACTGAAGCCTGACCATCAGATTGTTTAGTGTCATATCAGAACAAACGTTAGGGAAGTTTTACCCCTCTGCAGAGATACAGTCAGTGTATTCTGCAACCCCAACCGACTCGGTCATATAATGCTGAGTGTTTAGCAAAGAGGTATCAAGTACCATTTTTTGTCATTGGTATGACGCGACCTGCGATAGAACCCCGGTTTCCTGGGCCGTTGGCGAACATTCTACCCACTTGACCAATGGGCCGGAATAATTTTGCTCTTAGTGATTGGTTGGTTTGGTTATGTTTTAATTTTGATTTCTTGGTTTAATACCACAATCGAGGTACTATTTAACCGATAAGTTGGAAGATAAGGGAGTTCCTACCTTTCCTAAGGTTATTTGTCCGAAAATGAACTTAATAGCCCGACACGAATTCGAGCTCATTTATTACCATGTCGCAGTTCGATCAATTGGTTTTCCATACATTAACTGATGTTTGTACTACAGCATTGCTTCTAACAAAGCCATCATCAGATGATGACTCTGGGTTCAGGCATGGTTTCCGGTCCGAAGCATCATTACCACTAACCCAGAGCGCCCCAGCAGTATCTCACAACACCACCAGACTTTGTCAGATTGTTGTCGCTCTGTGGGATTGCCAGATCCACGCTGACGCCGTAAGTGCCTTAACTTGGATCTTTTCCATGTATTTTCTCTTGTCCGATGGAGGAAGTCCGAGATTAATAAATACATATATATATATATATATATATATAATGAACTAAAGAATATCACATTAACATAAACTGACTTTTGTTTCATAAATAAATTCGTTAATTCGGTCCGATTTCTAACTTATCGTATTTCATGACTTTTTACACTTCAAGATTGAAGTTGTATGAATGCCATAGGATTGGCTTCACATGGGAATGAAATTTGAAATTTAAGGCTTAGCGATTTAAACATTGACATTGCACATATTTATGAAAAGTTTTTAGTGTTGTCTTTTAACATGAAGATCAGTCTAAAACATACTGAATTTTTTTTATAACATTTTAAGTAAACATTTCAATAAGTATTTGAGGGTTAGAATGTAATGCTTTTTAGATGGTTAACATTATTGCTGAGTCCTTTTGGGGTAAGAGTTTCAAGACGTAATACCCATTTATCTTCATTTCTCTCTCTCTCTCTCTCTCTCTCTCTCTCTCTCTCTCCGTCGAGTGGTATGCGAATTTAAACTAAAGTGTAGTTCGACAATTCCTCTTAAAGACATCTTACATCGTACTTTGAGGGATAGAGGTACACACTGATCCACTCACTGCTCACTCCACCCATCCCACAAAAAAACTGCGTAAGCCAGTAATTTTTTCTTTAACTTAAGGACATAAGAATTACAATTACACACACACACACACACACACACACACACACACATATATATATATACGTGTATATACATATATATATATATATATTTGCATAAGTTCATTTCTGAAATTTTGTTATGAGACTTTAAAATACTTGACTTTACGTTGAAAATATGCAAATATGTGCTATGAAAATTTAATTGTTCTTTCATGTAAAATGATTTTGTAAAGTTTCTGGCCCAACCAAGTACTAAGTTGTTGCCCCCACCGCCACCGTCGACTATCACACTTAGGTGTCACTCGTAGGTGATTTATGGTGACAAGTCAAAATTTAATCGCTGAAGAAAAAAGTATTGAAATCGAGTGGATGCTCCTGATTGGCCATAGGCAGTCACGTGGTCTATGAGAAATCAAGTTTGATTAAAAAATCATTTAGAACCGAGGCAGCGAAAAAGATCAATTGAGTGACTTGAGGCTTAAACGAAACCTCTGCCACCAATTAGTAAAAACTTTACGCTAACAGCATCAATACAAATTTAGTTGATTTTAGCGGCATATCAACCCATCTAGGGATATTTTAATCTATTTACATGGTTGTTTTAGTTGACTCTGAAGAGTTTTTTTACGCATATGATACCAACTATTCCTATTTAATACTGATAATATATACATATTTACCAACCCCTCCGCTCGGGCAGGATATGATACAAGGTCTATTTTTAAGCGAATTCAGAGTTTTCCTTCTCCTAGACTAGTTGTCTCCCCCAAGCTAAAGAACCTAGTCTACCCTATTATTTACACATAGCTGGAGGGAGAATTATTGGATTCATAGCTTTTCCAAGGGTATTAGTGCTATGTGAAATGTAATCAGTCTTGTCCAGGATTTGAACTCGTGTCGCCCGCCGTGTCCATTTCTTACGACGATAACCATAACACCATGGGCACCTCCATTACTGATAATCTATTCACAATTATATGGTTTCGAGAATTTATTTCTATTCAGCACTAATCATTTGTTTGCACACAGTTATACGGTTTCAAGTAACTATTACTGATATGGATCCCTAACATGTGCTATTGCTCCGGGTCAGAAATAATCACCGGATTTCCTGAACTGGAGCCTCATCATTGGATGCAGTTTTGTGTCATATCCAGGAGACCCCGTTTGGAGAGTTCTTACTCTTCTGCAGTGGGGACAGTCTGCATAGTCTAAGCCCAAACGATAGAGTGGTATTATCATATCATATTTACCAACCCCTCGGCAGGATATGATACAAGGTCTATTTTTAAGCGGAGTTTAACAGGTTTGAATTTCTCCTAGACTAGTATTAGTGTATTAGTGCTATGTGAAAGGCAATCAGTCTCGTCCAGGATTTGAACTCGTGTCGCCGTATCCATTTCCTACGACGATAACCATTACACCACGGACACCTCCATTATTATAGGCAGTGTTGGCGGAAGAAGATATAGATTTATACCTTTCTCAAAAGCATTACAAACAAATGTTTGCAACCAGCCACAACACAAACTCCTCTCCAATTTTATTTTCCCCTCTGAAAACCGTTACGCTACTAAAAAACGTTTTTGAAAGAGTTAACTGTACTAAATACTGAGATAAATAGCATATATATTTTATAGCTCTTGATCATTTTCTTTTTAGTTGATCCGAGAACTTTTCTGCAATCACTCGTACAATCGAATGAGTGCGTCAGAGAGTGACAGTGAATGAGTTTAGTGGTTTGATGTATCAGGCAGTGAAAGAGAGAAGACAAAATAAAAATAAATAAATAAATAAATAAGAGTCCCCACTCAGTTATTTGTTTGGTGACACTCAACATACCTCAGTTCTACTAAGGCCGTTCGTTGTTGTCGCAACATAAATATTGTCGGTAATAACATAATTAGTAATGTGTTTCTTTATCTGGATCTTGCCCTGTTGTTAGCATCAAAATAGCATAGAAGTTATTTGCCAAAAGGACGAGGCAGTCGCAAAAAGTTGAATACAAATGACTTTAGAAACAGATTTAGTAAATTGCAATGCAATTATGACAACCTGTGAACTCTAGAAAGCTCAAATCGATTGTTTTGGTTTGGTTTACTTGTTTAATGTGCAGACACTGGATACAGTCTAGACTACCTGCCTAGAGTGATGGACGATAGTGACAGATAACAAGAGAGGGAGAGAGTCACAGAAGTCCGTACGGTCGGCACAACTTCATGATATATATATATATATATAAAATATATATAAAAAAAGAAATATATATCATAGATATATATTTCTTTTAAATACCCTATCCGGTGGCAAAAGCTGCTCGGTAGCGCCAGGAGTGGCAGTACCGCCTTGAGCTACCGAAACTGTGTTATCACCCTGGATGGCGGCTGATGAGGCTAGGGTATCGCACGTGCTTTCACAGGTTGTATGATGAAAAAAAAAAAATATATAATTTAAAAAAAACAAGAAAATTATTAGATATACTCCATTATAAATTTATTTCCGCTGTATATCAACCGGCTATTTTGATGGATTTGAACAGAAATTTGTCACTTTTTAGTCGTTAACATTAGCATTTCATCTGACGTAAGGTTCAAGGAGTCATAATTCAAATATACATAATCATCATCATATCGTGCTGGTAGCACGGATATCCCTGACCCTCTCTCGCCACTCCTCCCAATCGTTCATCGCCCCAGGTAGGTCTTCAGGACAACATCCTGTATCCTCACATAGCTGCTGAATGTACGTTCGAGCTGGTCGCCCTGCTTTTGCGCGGCCATGTGTGGGGATCCACAAGAGTACATCTCTTATGAGTTCATCTCTGCTTCTCCAGCAGTGTCCTGCATGTCTGGTTCGTCTAACTTGAATAGTTTTCGTGATAGGGGGCAGGTGGCCGTACAGTTGGTGTCTTGTGGGGTGTTGCTGCCAGGACTTGTTCAGGATTGCACGCAGCATTCTTGTGTAATTGCCATCTAGTTTCTTCTCCAGCCGTTTCGTTAGCGTCCATGTAGTGCATCCATATAGCAGTATCGATGTGACCGCTGCCTGGAAGAAACTGCGTTTCATTTTATCGGTTAGGTCTGATTTCCATATAATCGATAGCCTATTGATAGCTGTCCATGCTTTCGTTAGCCTCGTTTCGGTGTCCTTTTCGGTTGATTCGACGCTGCTTCCTAGGTACGTGAATTTGTCTACTAGTTTAAGTGGGGTTCCTTCTAGAGTGGAGATGTCCCCCGTTTGGTTATAGCACATATATTCCGTTTTGTGTGCATTAACATAGAGGCCTATGCTTGCTGCTGCTCGTTCCAAACTATGCAGAAGAGTTTCGGCTTGGTCAGGTGATCTCCGTTTAGAAAATATTCCAATATATGATAAGTAAATCCGTTGTTTTCTTTACTTCCGGTTGTCTGTAGTCATTATTAATTTTATTTCTTATTTCCGGTTTTTGACCACTCTATTTGGATTATTCGCACACACACACACACACAAATATATATATATATATATATATATATATAGTTTCTCTCTAAAGGGAAATCCTCGTTAAGTGTTTTATAGGTAATTGACTAATTTTCCTCTGCGAATAATCACCCACCATAAACTCTCTCGTTTTAAAACTTCTCTGAATTATTCGGGGGAATCTCGGTGGTATAGTGGGTAACGTGCTGGACAGCGACATCGTTGGAAGCGAGTTCGAACTCGAGTCACGTTATTATGCTCACATTCGGACTAATAACCCCAGGAAAGGTATGAACCCTATTAACCCTTCCAGCTATAGGCTACGTAGTACCTCTACTATTCTTCTACAAGAATGTATTTGGTATTAAATATCCAATGAAAGTTGATGCCATTAAACAAAGAATACAAACCACATCAAAACTGGCTTATTCTGACATAACACTTCCTGAAAGCTGGAGAGAAAACTCATTTGATAACACAGGCAAGATCGTTTCTACTTTCCTTAACCTCAACTTGGAAACTGATTATGGATCTTGGAAAACAAAAGAAAATTCTTTGATCTCATCATGCAAGGAAACTTCCATCCAGACTCGGTCATCTGTCTGGATGCAAGCAATCAGGTGATGATGGCTGGAATTTACTGAGTTCTAAGAGGAACATTTGGACGATGTTCATGAAAAGTTTGTTAAATACCAAGAGATGACACAGGAATCTAAGAAGCAAGGATTGGCAATCTTTAATTGAGAAATGAGTTATCGAGGGTTAGCTGAGCATTCACACTGAAAAGCGTTGACTTGAATTGACTACAGTGGCTAAAAGAAGAACCATTAGAACCATCAAGGATATACGGAAAAGGGATACTACGTGGCTTTAGATTAAGAGGAGGAGACAGGGGGTAAACTAGGAGGTAACCAAACCAAGTTGGGTGAGCGAGGCAAATGGGAGTTGATTTTTAAAGATCCGAAACAACAGAGGAACCCGTTCTGCTCATCAAAAAAATGTACCGTGAGTAGCTTACCTGTTTATATAATACTGACCCTTATATTTTTACCAAATAGTGAGTGTTCCTCTAGGTATATGTTACCTGTTTTGACGTTTTGGCTCGATATATATATATATTTATATATATATATATATATATATATATATATATATATGTGTGTGTGTGTGTGTGTGTGTGTGAGAGAGAGAGAGAGAGAGGGAGAGGGAGAGGGAGAGGGAGAGATATAAAAGCTTTCATTATCGCCTGATCTTTGTGAAAACGCAAAATTGATCATTGGGATTTATACATTTCAACATATATATATATATATATATATATATATATATATATAATTTGATTAGTTTTATAAAACCAAGTAATTTTATTGCATGGAGGTATACACAGAGAAAAATTATACAGGAAATTATACATATATATGTATATATATACACACACGTAAGTACATAAAAATACACACACGTATTTGAAGTTAAAAAGTAAAACAAAAATATAAAAACATTAGTTGATGCTAACACACACACACACACACACACACACACACACACACTTATATATATATATATATAGTTTCAGTCCAGACTTAAATGTCTGAAGGCACACCCATATTTTCTGGTGACGATTACATTTTTGAAACAACCAATGAAATTCAGGT
>OY757920.1:77903535-77941069 GCA_963585895.1 Sepioteuthis lessoniana | reverse complement strand
TCTCGTATCAGTTTTTCTTCCGCTTGTGTACTTCCTCCCGGTTTTCTTCCCAGGGGGACAGTCAATTCTATGAGGAGGGACACTCTTCTTTGTATCAGACCACACTACAATGTCTGGCCGCTTTACTGTTTTGAATAATGTGAACTGGAAATTGTAGAAATGTCTGAGATCCACTGAAAACTCCTTCTCAGTAGCTTCATATTGAAATTTTTTTGTTTCCTCACTGGGCATTACCTCTCTTGTGAAATTGAATTATGGGTTCCTTGGCTGTAACTGGTTGCTGTTTGCTGTCTCACATTGTGCTCTTAACAACTTTATAACCACCTCTAATACCTTGTTATGTTGCCATGTGTACATCTGAATCGATTGTGGATATGCAGATTGTACATGGTGCAAGGTACCCTGATCACTTTTACACTAAAAGCATAGATCTAAATTGGTATATCCCCATAATTCTAGGTTGGTCACATTTGGTAAGAGACCATATGTAGAGCGAAGAAGGAATGATATCACCAGTGGTTCCATTGCAATTAAGGAGTTCCACAATAATTTAATTGGTTTGATATCATTCCATTTTGTCCAAGCACATTGTTTAGCCTGAGTAAGAGCACTAGCTGTTCTTTGCTCCTCCTCAAACATCCTGACTTCTTTGCTCACCATGTCCCTTTTTCCCTTAGGGCCCACTTTGGAGAATACCTTGTTGCTCGTACTACTCAGCCCAGCTCAATTGATGTCTTTTATTCATAGACTGCATTCTGCCTCCTGGTCAGCCTTAATGGCTGACCACTTCATACCTAATTTTATTTCAGGATACGCCTTCTGAATGATCTCGTCGGCTGAGTCCTTTATCATCATGTGAAGGTGTACTTTCCCAATTTTGAATTCTTCTATTAGTATATGTATGTTATATTATGAACTTCAAAAAATATCAGTTTCATACATGCCGTCATTTTTTATGGCACAGTTTACATGTGTGTGTGTGTGTGTGTATATATATATATATATATATATATATACACACATGCTATGTATTTATGTATGTTTACATGTCTTTTTTAATGAGAAGTTTACAAAGCTCTTTCTTATCTCTGTTTTGGCTGGCTTGCTGAGTCATCATGTTTAATTTGCCTTCAATGAAGAAATAGAGATAATGAAGCTCTTCAACCTGATTTTCATTTGTAAATGTTCAAACATGTTGATTCCAGGGCTTGTTTTACCAAATGCTGATTCAGAGGCCTCCTTTCCCAGGTTCATAATTTTTCTTTAAGCAGACATTAATATGTTTATAATCTTTGGCCCAAAGTTAGACGACTTGCCTGAATACAGCAATGGCTTTGGTTACAACTAAAGAAAACAGTCCAGTTGGCTGGAGCAGTAGAATATACTGATGGCATCTCTGCAAAGGGGTAAGAAAACTATTGTCCTGGATGACATTAAATAATCTGATGGTGAGGCTCCAGTAATGATGGAGTTTTAGGTAATGCAGAGTACTCCTTTACTGCCATTGCTCTCAGGTCCACTCTGGCCCATAGTGGTAGGACTTGACAGGGTCCTATCTATGAGTCAAATAGAACTGTTTGACTTTTAAAATGAGTGCTAACAATGACTTATGCGAAATTGAATTGTTAGAAATAGAACTGTTTTTACATCTAACTGTACATAAACAAATGACTGATGTTTATTGAATTGTTAGTTATCATCATCATCATGTCGTGCCTCTAGTACAGATTTCCCTGACTCTCCCTTGCCACTCACCTCTATCATCCATCACTTCCCACAGGTCTTCTAGGATACATCCTGTGTCCACACAGAGCTGCCGTAGATAAGTTCTTGCTGATTGTCCAACTCTTGCTCATCCGTGTGAAGAGGAGAACATCACTTATGAGTTTGTCCTTACTTCTCCAACTGTTTCCAGCATGTCTTGTTCATCAGACTTGGATGGTTTTAGAGATGGGAGTCAGATGACAGTATACATAGCAATATTTGGAACGATTTAACTTTGACTTATGTTTACAAATCATATGTATCTAATATATATGTATGAACCAAATTTGGTATTAGATAACCTCCAATGGTTGATATGCCTTAAAACCAAACTAAACTACTAAAAAAAAAGAAGACTGTGTAGCTGCTCTTGGTAATGTAAACTTACTCAAACTAAGAGTATTCATGTTACCAATCAAAATTTTCTAAGAGTTTAGTATTTGTTTTGAATTGAAAATATAAAGGTGTCCTTTTTTCACATTTTTCAAAGTGTCTTGAATATTTCTAAACTTTGTAAATGAACATAAAAAACTCTAGAAAGATGAAAGTAAACAGTAGTCAAAATGAATAATACTAGTCTCAAATTCCTTCTTTCTTTTCATTACACACTCTTTTTACAGTCTCCTTCTTCTAGAAAATAAACACAAATAAAACCAATATGCATTCTACCCTTTCCTTTCTTCTCTTTTTGAATTCATTAAATTATCTCTCTCTCTCACAGCCTGGTCGGCTGGGGCTGGAGAATACACAAACTGCATCTCTGCAGAAGGATAAGACCCCCCCACACACAACCAATGAGTGTCCTAGATATGACACTAAACAATCTGATGGTGAGGCTCTAGTAATGCTGGAGCTTTGGGGAATGCAGAGTACCCCTTCATTGCCATCGCTCTCAGGTCCACTGTGGCCTGGAGTGTTAGCACCTAATAGAGTCCTATCTCTTGGTTAAAGAGAAGTTTGACATTTAAACTGATTGTAACCAAATGACTTATATGAAATAGAATTGTTTGATCCTTTAGCTGTGTGTAAACAAATGACTGATGTTTTATTGAATTGTTAGTGATACATAGCCATACTTGGGACTATTTAACTGTGTAAAAGAATGAGCATAGGCTCATTTAAAAACATTAACAAAATATGTTTACACATCATACATATTCAATATATATGTATCAAGAAGATTTGGTGTTAAATAACCTACAATAGTTGATCCTATTTACCAACCCCTCTGCTCGGGCAGGATATGACACAAGGTCAATCTTTAAGCGGAGTTTAACAGGTTTGAATTCAGAGTTTTCCTTCTCCTAGACTAGTTGCCTCACCAAGGCTGAAGGAAGAACCCAGTCTGCCCTACTATTTACCCATAGCTGGAGGGAGAATAATTGGATTCATACCTTTCCCAAGGGTATTAGTGCTATGTGAAATGCAATTGGCCTCATCCAGGATTTGAACTCGTGTCGCCGTGTCCATTTCCTACGACAATAACCATCACACCACGAACACCTCCACCTACAATAGTTGATATGCCGTAAAAGCCAACCAAACCAAACCAAATCAGTCTCTCTCAATTCCTTCATTTTCATCTCTTTCTATCTTTATCTGTCTAAATTGATTAATTCTCTCCCTCCACCTAAATATATATATATATATATAAATTCATTAGTTTTACACCCCTCTCTTTCCCATTATCTATCTCTATTCTTTTAAATTCATTACTTTACCATCTCTGTCTCTGTTTAAATTCATTAATTTTCTATCTCTGTCTCTCTCCCTCTCTCTCTCTATATATATAAACTCATAAGTTTTACATTACCCCCCCCTCTCTCTCTATTTAAATTCATTACTTTTCTATCCCTCTCTCTCTATTCATTAGTTTTACATCTCCCCCCCTCACTCTCAAAATTCATTACTTTTCTATCCCTCTCTCTCTATTCATTAGCTTTACATTCACTTTGTGGTCATAACTTGAGTTTTTTTCTGGTTTTTATACCTGATCTGCATTAATAATGTTGAAGGCTTTTTTCTTGCAAACTTTTCTCATTTGCATTTTATCTTTTAATATATTTTCCTTTATTACTTTTTTTACTTCATTATTATTTTTTATTCTTTTATCTTTTCCTTTTGCTTTTATTTTCTGTTGTTTTTTTTTTACTTGACATTATTTCTTTCTTTCTTTTTTCTACTTGTTTTCTTTCTTTGTTACTTTCTTATCTCCCTTAAATCTCTATACTTTCTTTCCGTTCTTATTTCCTTCTTTTTATTTTATTTTAACAAGATTTTTTTTCTGTCTTCCTTTCTTTCTTTTCATTGGACACAGTCTTCTATTGTCTTCTTCTTCATCTGGAAATAAAAACAAATTATACTATTATGCACTCTCTCCTCTCTCTTAATCTCTCCTAATTCATTCAATAGAAATAAATAAAACCTGCTATCAAAACTGCTAATGTGTGTACACAGTTATAAGAAACATGGCACCAGTTGATCTAAGATGAGATAAAGGTGTGTTTATAGTTTTCTACCAGACCAATAGCTCTTGTAGCTTAAATGGCAGAGAAGCTGATATGGATAACTTGGCTTCTCTGAGGTAAAAAGGGATGTGTATTTGAGTCTCAATGATAGTTTTTATTATTATTTCTAATATGCACTTGTTTGCTATCAATAATGACCTAAGTGAGTTACAAGATAAAAATTATTAAAAAAAGACAAAAAAATTGTCTTTATGAATTCATATAAACGGAAAATATATTTTATATCTTTAAGGCAGATATGCCTAATATGTCAATTGCAAAGTTAATGTGAGAAGATAAAGTGTCATTTAAAAAAAAGTTTTATATATATATATATATATATATAAGCCTGTCATCTATCTTTCCTTTGGCAGGTTCCACTTGATTGATGTATTGGGTGGCCAATTTGCTGTTACTAAAAACTTTTTTCATTCACCACATAGAAAACATGCAGGATACAGCAAACCTACAAGCTAAGTGACCTAGTTAGCCTGCCAATTTATATCTACTAAAGAAGGCATTATTCAGCTTTACTTTTTTATGCAAGTCAACCTTTTCCCATGTATAGATCATTAAGTCCAAGTACCGTTCTAAAATGACTGATGATCATTTGGACGCCTTGCTGGTTACCAGCAGTTACTGTCTGGACCAAGCAACCCTGGCTGAATCCATTCAGTGCAAGTCATCAGAGTAAGGTAGTAACCATAAATGTGTTTAGCTGTATTGTGCCTGGAGGGTTCATGCTGTGATGTAAGATACATGAACATATATTGTACATCTAAAGTATATTCAGTACATATAAATGAATATATTCAGCATTTTTTGATACTGGTAGATCATTTTAACCTGATCATTTTAAAAGCTGAAACAATGTAGGTGACCCTGCTTCAAGGGAATTCTTTTAAACTATTTTAATGAAGAATAAATGTCTGTTTTGTTTCATTTTTATTTGATTTTTAAACTTCTCTTAACTGATTTAATGGAGTTTCTAAATTTTTTATTTAAGAAACTGGATTAAAAAAAAAGCTATTTAAAATATTTATGATCTAGGGAGACAATAAATAATTTTCTCCCTTAGATTTCATGGCACATGTCATTGGACATTAAATACTATTGTATTCAGAATACTTTTGCTCCCTCTTTTTGTTTCAATTCTTTGAGTGAACTAGATAATGCCTTTTCTTTGCTATTTGTTGAACAAAAGAGGGACTTTGTCTCACTACCTGGTAAAAGACATTATTTTTTTACTATGGCATTTAAATATATGGCTTACTTAGCTTTGTCAACCGAAGAAAAGTATGGCATTTTACCATTTTTTGTACCCATTTTTATATACTGCTCATCATGGAACAGTGTATACATTAGGACATGTTTGTGTATTATTGTAATACTACTTATATGTTTTTATATGTATGTATTAAATATCCTATATGTGATATACAAGCTCATCTTGTGTTTCCTTCCATTCATTCAGTGTTTATGTATCATTGAATATATTAATGTTAATATTGGACCTTAGTGAGTGACGACATGACTAACTATCTTCTTGCACCAACCATTACCAATAACTGGTAACTATTCAATAATGGATTTGTTTGGTCATTCAACATTTAAAATTGATCCCATGACAAAAATCAAGATTTCCTTCGGGTCAGAAAATGAGTTTTTTTCAAAATGTTTGCACAATATGTACCCATATGAACTCCCTACCCAACACTGGCCCAGTCAGCTGGGGCTGCAGAATACACTGAGTGCATCTCTGCAGAGGGGTAAGACTTCCTAACAAGTGTTCTGAATATGACACTCAGCAATCTGATGGTGAGGCTTCAGTAATGCTGGAGCTTTTGGAAATGTAGAGTACCTCTTTATTGCCATTCTGGTCTGCAGTAGTAGCACCTGATAGGGTTCTATCAATGGGTCAAATAGAACTAAACTGTGTAATTACACTTAACTGAATTGTTTGAAATTAACTGCTTTTATATTTAACTGAGGGTAAACAAAAAACTATGCTTATGCTGTTTGCTCATTTACCTCTATATAAACAAAAAGCTGTATTCAAACCAATAGAAATTTACTAAGCTTTTTGCTTAGATGTGGCACAAGGCTATATGAAAGGGGCACCCAATGAGAACTGTATTCAAACCAATGACTTACTGTGTAAACAAAAGACTGCACTTATGCTAAACTTAATTGTTAGAAATTAAGTGAAACCATTTAACTGTGTGCCAAAAAAAACAAACAAGTTCAGGCTCGTTTAAAAGTGTTATTTTCAAAATGTGTTCAGAAATCATATATTTGATATACATATTGAAAGGACTTGACATTAAATGAACTACAATGGCCAATATGCCATAAAACCAAACCAAACCAAATCTACCCAAGATTTTGTCTGATATGATTTTTTTTGATAAACACAATTGAAATTTCATCTATACAGTATCTTCAGGATAAGTTACCCTTTGACATCTGGAAAATTCAAACACTTGCAAATCTTAAATCTATAAGAACATCCTTATTTCGTGTTTTTTTTATCTTGTCAGCGGTACTTTGAATATACTGACTGTACTACTCGCAGAAAGATAAGTCACCCGTCCCTTAAGTTTGTCCTTGGTATGTCATTAAACTGCGTCTGATAGTAAGACTCCAGTTCTAGAGAGGATGAGGTACCACTTCATTGCCATTACTCCCAAGTCCACTCTGCCCCAGATTAGTAGGTACTATAAGTTTCATTTATGGGTCAAATAGATCTGTTTGTAAATCATTCATATTAGATAGGAATAGACTTTCAGGTCGAGTGAATCTATGAGCAGCAGTGTCACCTGGCTTCATGCCTAGAGATTTAGGAAAGGGTAGCATTATTCACATTGCACCCTGTGATCCAATGACCAGCACTGACTAACTGTGCAGAAGTCTTGGCCTGTGCCTGACCTCCCTCTCCCCTAAATCCTCACTATAAAAAAGATCTTGTGTCAAATCCTGCCTGTAGGTAGGCATGGATAAATATCATATTAAATAAAAATATTGTGAACTGAATTACCATGGCCAGAAAATCTGGCGAACACCTACGCATGACATACAGAAACACTGGACAGCTGTTTCAACCTTATTAGGTCTTATCAGCAGTGTATACCGTGATCTCCACCACTGGAGATCAAACCAGCAACCTCAGATTGCAGAGCCAAAACTCTACAACTGAGCCAACAGTCCATATTGCACATAAGTGACGCCAAATTAACTAGTCGTGGTAATTGCATGGCCAATTAACCTGAATGTATCTTGTAAGTTACATCCGTACTCTTTACAGAGGACACGGTCACCTCCAGGGCCACGTCTTCCCAAGAGGATTAGAAATACGCATCCGGGTAATTAGATGATAAAAGAAAAAATATATATACATCTAAATAGAAATAATTCATACTATATAACTATAAATTATTTGTATTAAGAATAGTTACTTAAAGCTGTAATTGTCTACTTAGGATTATTATTAGTTACTTGAAAGCATATAGTTATGTGCAAACAAATTACTATTATCAAATAGAAATAATTGCGAGAAATAATATAATTATTAGTATTAAGATAGTAATTCTTGCAACCATACAACTGTATGCAAATTATTTATAATAGATAGGAATATTTGATATCATTTAAATGTATGCAAAAATATTCTTAAGAAATAAGTACAAAAAATGTAAATATGAATGTACAATGAAGTCAATTCCTTAACCTAGGCATAAAATAAATCTAGACACGTTGACATGCCATTAAAATCAATCAATTTTGTGTTTTTAATACGCAAATCAGTTCAATAAATACATTTTAAAGTTCAAGCTCCTGTCCTGTGTTATGTAAATAACTTATTCAAAAGTTATGGGTTTTTTTTATATGAACCTCGTGTTGATACTTTTCAATACATCTTATATTTAATTGCAACAATTACATGAGATTTCAAACACTTTAATCCAGTGGGAACTATTTTGTTGAATTGAGGTTCTCAATAAAGAAAGATACTTCTCATCAAGGTGCGTACTATTATTATAATTGTTTTACTCTTTGCAAGTTTTCATTCCAGTAGTCAGAGAAACAGTAAGTTTGCTTAGTTCTTCAGGACTATTCTCTGTTTTCTAGTTGATCGCAGTAGTGTTGTGGTCAGGATTGTCTTGATTCTTCCTCCAATCTCCAGCTCTTTTGGGATTGTGTCAAAAGTTCCAACTATGATAATGTTATTCTTTTTCTTTGTTTAATGGCATATCAACTGTTTTGGAATATTAAATGTCAAAGCCATCAATGTAGATAACCATTATTACTACTATTTAACCCATTTTTGGGAGGATAAGGTGGGATATTTATTCGTGCCTCCCACCAGGCAGGATTTGACATAAGGTCTTTTCTATAGTGGGGATTTCGGGTAGGAGGATGTTGCACACAAGCCAAGACTTATGCACTGCTGGTGAATACTGGTCATAGGATCACTTGGTGCAATATGAACTATGCTAGTCTTTGCAAAGTCTCCCATCATGAAGCCAGGTGACCTTGTTGGTCTTAGATTCACTCGACCAGAAGGTCAAGTGCAGTGTGAATCTTTGCTTGTCATTAATTCCACCCACCTCAGCACAAATGCTAGGCAGGCTCACCCCCCAGAAAACCAAAGTAGGGTCAGGACTGTGTTACTAATTGAGGAGGGTAAGAGGGTTAAAAGAACCCAAGGGTATCAGTCCAAAAGAATGGAATTCAAACTACAATTCCGCAGTCCAGCTCTTAAACCTTTACACCATGGGGACTACCTGTGTTAGTATCACTGTCAACGTTACATTTTATAAGTGCTCCAGCAAGGTCTAGGTATTTTTCCAGGTTTTTTTTTTTTTTTTTGCTTTCCTTCAATTTTCCATCTGCACTTTGCTGGAATGGCAAAGTCATATTGCCTAATTGATTGACAAAATATATTATTGACCTGAAATATAGATTAGTTTGAATAAATCCTAATTGTCATGCATTGTGGAAAATACCATTGGATTTGAGTGATGTGTGGTGACCTCTAGACCAAATGAAAGCTTGACTGTGAGTAATCACCTTATCATAGAAAGTTTTGAAATTACAAAGATATCATTAGTGAGAAGCGCTCAACTGGAGCACTTGTTGAATTCCATCTCTGCTCACTATTTCTCTGTAAAGTTGCTATGAGTGATGTGAAATGTTTTTTGTTGATAAAATAAGACATACACAGACGTAAAATGGTGCTTAAGCATCCTAGCATCAAAGAACCAAGATTGTTCTGGTTGCGACAATGAAAATACAGAGGAACACAGACACAGCAAAATGATGACGAGAAAGACACAGATGAAGAAACAGGTGAGGAGCTGGATGTGGGCTCTAAATGATCCAACATAGAAGTTAAAATAGTAACATAATGCAATAATATATAAACCCAGAACAAATATTGCCCGAGTATTGGCTATGTAACGTTTATTGACAAAATTTTCTTTTTGACTATAACAGGGTCTGCTATTCTGACCAGGAACGAATGATCTGGTTTCAGTTTCGGTTTCTTTGTTTAATGGCATATCAACCTTTCTAGGTTATTTAATGCCAAAGCCATTCTCCTAGAAGAACAGTAGTGGTACTATTTAACCCATAGCTGGGAGGATAAGTGGGTTCATACCTTTCCCAAGGGTATTTGCCCGAAAGTGAACGTAATAGCGCGACTGGAGTATGAACTCGCGTACTACAATTCCGCAGTCCATCGCTTTAACCATTACACCACGAGGACACCCCCCAACGAATGATCTGCTTTCATCTCAAAATTCCAGAAAAATCTAGAATTCCAGAGATAAGTTCTGGTTTTATTACCTTAATTATTATTATTATTATTATTGTCTTAAACATTAATTTTAACTCTCTATCAATCAAATCATCAAAGGAAAATCTGTTAAATAACAACTCATTATCACATAAGCAGACTATTTATTTTATGTGAACATGATCTCTTTTTTAATCAATACACTTAATCATGGGAAGTCTCCTTGGTGAAGTGGCTAATGAGTTGGATGGCGACATCAAAGTGAGTGAGTTCAAACTCCAGTCTTCTCTATAATGTTCACTTTCAGATTGATACCCTTGGGAAAGGCATAAACCTCTTCATCCCCCCGCTATAGGTTAAATAGTAGTAGGGCACACTGGTTTCTTTAACCTTGGTAAGGCAACCAATATAGGAGAAGGAAATCTTCAAATTCAAACCACCTGTACTTAAGTTGAACTTGTGTTACATCCTGATCATATAGGGAGATTTGGGTAAATGCATACGTATATATGTATATACTTGTGGTATAATGGTTATCATTGTTGGAAATGGCTATAGTGACCTGAGTTCAAATCCTGGGTGAAGCTGTTTGCATTTTACTGTGTGCTCATACCCTTGGGAAAGGTATGAATCTGGCTATTCTCTCTCCAGCTATGGGTAAATAGTTGGGTAGGCTGGGCTCTTAAGCCTTGGTATAGCAACCAGTCTAGGAGAAGGAAAAACTCTGAATTGACACCTGCTTAACTCCACATCCTGCTCATGCAGAGAGCTTGGTTAATACATGTATATGTCAATTAATAAAATAAGAATTTTAGTATCATTTAGATAAGTAGCTGTATTTTTGTAGATATTTTATTTTATAAAGTTGTGTATAGAATGTTTTTGAACTAAGAAATGATACACCTGAATGAAACCGTTTGTAAAGATTGAAAAAAAAAAAATGGAAACATTTCAGGGAGAATAATGCTTCAAAGGATTTAGGTTTCCCAGACAATTCTAAAACTAATACTGAGACCAAAAAATAAGTTCATTTATGGTTTTGGAAGCATCTTTTTTTATAGAGGAGTAATGTAAGTTTCTATCATACAAACTTAACATTAACCCTGGTAATTCAATTTATAAAACAATGTTTTAGTTAAAAAAACTAAAACATTTTTTTATAAATTGAATTACCATGACCAGAAAATCCAGCAAACACTGCGCACAACATACGGAACCACTGGACAGCTGTTTCAACCTCATCAGGTCTCATCAGCAGTGTATATTGGCCATGCATTTACCGTGATTAGTTAATTTGGCATCACTTGTGTGTGTTGTAGACCAGTAGTTCAGTGGTAGAGCTTCAGCTCTGCATTCTGTGGTCACTGGTTCGATCTCTAGTGGGGGAGATCATGGCATACACTGCTGATGAGCCCTAATAAGGTTGAAACAGCTGCCCAGTGGTTCTGTATGTTGTGCACTGTGTTTGCTGGATTTTCTGGTCATGGTAATTCAATTTATAACATAATTCCTCTACTTAAAAAAGAAAATTGTATAATAAATGACTCCTAATTTTTATCAACTCAGTATACTGACTATATCTGCACAGGTTTAAGACCCCTACCAATGAGTGTCCTGGATAGGATACTCAACCATCTGATTGTGAGGCTCCAGTCTTGGAGCTTTGCAAAATGTAGAGTACCCCTTCATTGCCATTACTTCTAGGTTCACATAAACTTGGTGGGGTAGTACCTATTAGGGTCCCATATATGAGTCAAATAGAACTATTTGATAATTTACTATACTTGAAACCATTTAATGGTGTGCAAACAAATGATTAATGTTAAATTGAACTATTGATATAACATAGAAATGCTTGAAACTGAACGCAAACAAATAAGCTCTGACTCATTTAAAAGAATTTTACCAATAAACTATTCACTTAAAAAACATATGTATAAACAGGATTTCTCATTAAACAGCCCTACAATGGTTGATATGCCATAACATACAATCAATCTAATTTTTAGCTACAAAGGGATGTTTTTACCTTATAGTGTATGTAATGAACAACCCCTATATTTTTCCTACATCCAGCAAGAAAACATACAAACGCTTATTTATGCTTTAAAAATGCAATCAAACTCAATGCAATACCATAAATAAACAATGTAGTCTACCATGTTTACTTGGATATTCTCATCATACCTATTAAATTAAGTAGCTTTTTAGTGTTGGAATATAATATCAGTACATATAGAATGATATAAACATATGTTCATAATCTTAGGCTAATATTTTAAAGACATTGGGCATAATATCCATAACTCTGTCTAATTTACCATTAGTCTGACCCAACATGTTTCTGCATAGTTTAGCTAATGCCTAAACAAAGACTTTTCATTATGATGAAGTTTTTATGTAACTTTCTTTACTATGGCCTAATTAATAGAGTGTTTGCCAATGGTCCGGGAGACCGGAGTTCAATCCCAGGTCGAGTCATACCAAAGACTTAAAAAATAGTACTTGATGCCACTTTGCTTAACACTCAGCATTATAAGGTAAGGATCAAGGGTAAAGTGGAGCAATCCAGGGAATGGAGTCGCCCCCCCCACTACACCTTGGTGTAGTAGCTATTGAAAAGGGAGCCTTCAGGTCACCCTCGACTATGGTCGCCAACTTTACTTTTACTTTATATGCACTTGTACTATGAATAGTAAACAATGTTAAGTAAAATCTTTATTATCATAACTAACAACTTTATTTGATTGCCTAAGTAGCTTATTTATGGGACTGACATCATGGTAAGCAAATTTGAAATTTAGCCATGCTATTATGATTACCTTCAGACTTATATCCTTTGGAATTGTATGAATTCCTTTATCCCCCTCTTTACTGTCCTTCTTCAAGGATGGATTTGGCATTAATTTACCCACAAATGTTGATATGCCATTAAACAAGGAAACCAAATCAATTAGTTAAGATATAGGCTATGCAGAGACATTTGGATCAAAGTTGAGGCAATGTTAGACAACGAAACAATGTAAGTTTCAAAAAACATGTAATGAATGATAACTTTTTTTTTTCTTGTGGTGAAAAATTAGTCTTAAAAGGTCATCCATTACATGAGTATATATGGTATAACAATTCTCACAATCCAGGGAGAAAATTAAAAACATAGAATTTTAGTTCCGTTTGCTTTTTTAGTTTCTTTGAAATTTTTTAAGCTTTCATGAGAGAAGAAATTGTTGATCAAAATAGAATTTTTTGACAATAATTAGCAAGAAATTTTCAGTCTGTCAGTAGAAGAAAGTATTGGGTGGGTAAACTGCGTTAATAGCTTGGCATATCACTAGACCAGCTGGTTTACTTTAAGCAATGAACAAGTATACGTGCCGGATTCATGTTACATTTAGTGAGTCCAAGTCCAGCAAGGTCATCTGGCTCATCTTGCAATAAGTGACCCGATGACCAGCATAGTCCAGCAGGGCATGAGCCAAGACTCCTGCCTGACCTCCACTATGAAAAAAAACCTTGTGTAAAGTCCTAGGAGGAAGAGACAAATATATTGCAGGGCATGCCAAATATGTAAGTCATGGTTGAAGATAATTATTATACTCAAATAATGGAGGTGTCCGTGGTGTAATGGTTATCGTCATAGGAATTGGACACGGCGACACGAGTTCAAATCCTGGACGAGACTGATTGCATTTCACATAGCACTAATACCCTTGGGAAAGGTATGAATCCAATTATTCTCCCTCCAGCTATGGGTAAATAGTCGGGCAGACTAGGTTCTTTAGCCTTGTTGAGGCAACTAGTCTAGGAGAAGGAAAACTCTGAATTCAAACCTGTTAAAATCCGCTTTAAAACTGACCTTGTGTCATATCCTGCCCGAGCGGAGGGGTTGGTAAATAGGATTATTATACTCAAATAAGAATAAAGTAAAATTATCTATTCTAAACATTTATGTCTAAACAATAATATTTTCCCAATAAATAAAAGTTCAGCTGTCATTTCTAGCTATATAGCAACACCAATTTTGCTACCTAATTATCTGTGGCCTGGGATTTGGTGTCTGTCACCCTATCTTGAAATTAAAACTTATTTAGTGGAAAGTTCCTGCTGTCATGTGGCTAATTTTTATTGGCTAATGATTAATGTGATATTCACTTTTTATTTGAGTGCAGATGATAGGTTCTCCATGAAAGTTGTCATTTACTAAGTTGAGTCAAGGCCACAAGTATGAGCCCCGCCACCCATCATGAGGATCAAACTCTGTTAGTCAAGCTAACTAACCACTACATTATGTGAAGTGCCTGGTTCTCCATGACAGTTGACCTCAAATGAACACATGTTTATTCATAACTGAGTATGTTATGAAAAAGCCTTGATTTTGAGAGGTTGCTCAGAAATTGAGAGAACACAGTTTGAAACTTGATAATATTTATTGAAAGAAATGCGGATAACTAGAGTGTGACAAAAAATGTGTGAATAGAGAAACCATTGGCCTAATGAGTAGAGTGTTCGCCAATAGTCTGGGAGACTGGGGTTCAATCCCAAGTTGAATCATACAAAGACTCAAAAAATGGTACTTGATGCCGCCTTGCTTAACACTCAGTATTATTAGGTAAGGATCAAGGGTAAAGTGGAGCAATCCAGGGAAAGTAGTAGTACCCTTCCCTACACTTCAGTGTTGTAGGTATTGAGAAAGGAGCCTTTGAGTCCCCTTCAGGTCACCTTCTACTAATAACAAGTGTGAAAACGAAAGGAAATGTCTGAATGCAATAAAAAGGTGAAAATCCTTTAGTAAAGTTTCTCGATGAGACATGCTGAAAACTGGAGAAAAATGTGTGCATGCAATGAAAAAGGAAAAAAGTGTTGTCGTAAAAGTCCTCTTTGTGTATTTTTGTGTGTATATATATATATATGTGTGTGTGTGTGTGTGTGAAATGCAATTCTATCTACTTGTGTCTTCTGATGCACTGGAACCTAACACATCAAGATATGAGTCTCTTGGAGTGATGCCGAGTGAAAGAGATAAAGATCTTTGCACTGAATACTAATATATTAAAAGATGTTGCTATGGTAACTGTGATGCCTCCTAATGGTAATTCTACAACCTCTTATCAGAAAACAATTGATTCATATTTCTACTTCAAAGAGATAACCTTGTTTGCTTTTAATATGCTAATATATATATATATATATATATATATATATATATATATATATATATATACTTGTATTATATTATAAGAGTGTTGGTTGTCACTAAATCATTTTGTGGGTATCTGTCGAACCAAGTGCAATATAATATGGAGAGTGCTCAATATCTAGGATAGAGCTATTATATAATCATAATAAATAAATATATATTATATATATATATATTTAATCCATGGAAAATATTATGCAACCCTGGGTTTCATGATATTTCCCATGGATTAAATATATATATATATATATATATATATATATATATATATATATATATATATATATTTATTCATTTATTATATATCTAATATATATTTATTTATTTATTATATATCTAATATATATTTATTTATTTATTATATATCTAATATATATTTATTTATTTATTATATATCTAATATATATTTATTTATTTATTATATATCTAATATATATATATTTATTTATTATATATCTAATATATATATATTTATTTATTATATATCTAATATATATATATTTATTATATATCTAATATATATATATCTAATATATATTTATTTATTATATATCTAATATATATATATATATCTAATATATATATATATATATATATATAATATATATTTATTTATTATATATCTAATATATATATATCTAATATATCTAATATATATATATATATATATATATATATATTTATTTATTATATATCTAATATATGTATATATATATATTTAATATATATTTATTTATTATATATCTAATATATTATATATCTATTATATATCTAATATATATATATATATATATATATATATATATATAAAAATTATGTTTTGTGGAGGATGTATCTAACCCTTTAACTGCTACGTATGGCTATCATCTAATTTCTAAAGCTCTTCTATATGTGATTATATGGCCAGATTTTTTATGTCATGCCACATGTAAATATAGTCTAATTTCATACAAGTAATGAATAACTTATCAGGCAAAGTTGGGTGTTCTGGATTCCTAGATTAGCTAAATTTCTAAAAAAAGACTAAAATATATCTAAAATAAAAGGAAAAGAAGCAATATGTAAAATTAAATTGACAGGTTTCATTATAGGAATAGCTTATAATGAAGCATGTCAATTTAATTTTCTATATTGTCTTCCCGTTCTCATATTCTTGAATTTTATTCCAAAACTTATACCAAGAATATAAAATAAACAGGAGGATATACTCATACTTAGAATCATGACTTTGATATTAAATAACCCATGAAGTTAGATATTCCATTAAACAAAGAAACCAAACAAGACTTACCCATACTTAAAGTGACATCATCTTGTTGTGCCATCGGCATGGATATCCCTGACACTCTATCGCCACCACTCCCTATCGTTCCTCGCTTCTGGTAGGTCCTCAGGGCTACACCCCGTATCCTTACCGAGCTGCTGTATATAGGTTCGAGCTGGTTGCCCTGATTTTGCTCGGCCATGTGAAGGGGTCCATAGAAGTACATCACTTATGGGCTCGACTTAGTGTTAATACTCTATTAATAAGGTTTAATATATGCTAGCTGCATCCTTTGAGGTGGGATAAGACCACCCAAAAGACAATCATTTGGCTATTAAGTAGATAATTGAGTATCAAATCCTCTTGGTGTGGCCTTAGATAAAACTGCTGCATTCCCTACCATCGGGTAAGACTGTCTGTCTCTCTCTCTTTCTCTTTCAAAAAAGAGTCCTTAGTATGACACTAAACAGCATCTAATGGTGAGGTTCCACTTCTGGAGAGTGTGAAGTATTGCTTCATTACTGTTACTCTCACATTCATTCTGACTCTGTGTGGTAATAACTTGTTAGGGTCCCATCTACAGATCAAATAGATCTGTTTGAAAACTATTTGTATTAGATAGGAATACTTGATATCATATAACTGTGCAAAAAACTCTAACAAAACTACAGAAAAAAAAATGTTACTATAATTGTACAATGCCTGCAATACTGGAAGTGCCATCACTTCAATTCTCACAAGTTCCTGGAGTTCATTCTGGGAACTGGCAATTATACTGAGATGAATAATTGCTTGTTGGAAGAGGACCATCTTTAAACGGCAACAGTCCCATGTGGAACATATTGCACATATGCAATGCAAGCCAAAACAAGGCAGCAATATGGCAAACTACATCTGAACCTGTAGAGCTATTTGACATTGTGCCAAATTCAAAGTTAGCCAGTTTTTAAAAAAAATTAACCAGTTTTCTGGATTTTCCAGATTTCTGGAAGTCAGAAAAATGATTCAGTACTAGTGCTAAATTCCATTTTCTTGTTCATGTTTTCCCTCCACTAGGCAACCCCTGAATGCTATTTTAATACTGTACAGTGCCTCCACTTTACCCTTGATCCTTACCTAATAATACTGAGTGTTAAGCAAGGTGGCATCAAGTACCATTTTTTGAGTCTTTGTATGACTCAACTTGGGATTGAACCCCAGTCTCCCAGACTATTGGCGAACACTCTACTCATTAGGCTAATGGTTTCTCTATTCACACATATTTTTTGTCTCACTCTAGTTATCCGCATTTCTTTCAATAAATATTATCAAGTTTCAAACTGTGTTCTCTCAATTTCTGAGCAACCTCTCAAAATCAAGGCTTTTTCATAACATACTCAGTTATGAATAAACATGTGTTCATTTGAGGTCTGATCCAATTCTGCACCAAATAGAATATAGTTAAGTCACGCTGAAAGCACTGGTTTCCATCAGATTACTTAATTAAGCAGCAACAAAACTGTTCAATTCTAAGAACAGCGGGCACTTTAAGGGACCTGAGGCCACTGCACAAACCTATGCAAAGCTTAGTAAATGACAAGGTATGCATGTCAGGATTGTAATGGTGAAAAAGAACAGTCTTTGCCTATGTGTTTTCTTAACTATTTTTACAAGATAGCTTACAGAAAAAATTACTGGAAAAAAAAGCACCCTCCCTCAAAAAAAAAACAAGGTTATATTATTCAGAATTTTTAAAAAGATTTTTTTTTTATCTCCAATATATTAGAGGTGCAGTTAGTGTGATGATGTTATGTTTTTACAAACAAAGAAAATATGTAAGTAAAACCAAAAAGAGACTTGTTCATCGGTGTACAACAAAACAATTAGTTTTATTATAAACAGGTAGAGACCTGCAGTTTTTCAAAAATACTATATAACATGGAAAATGCAGTTATGATTGTACTGAAACATTTAGAATCAAATTTCAACATTAAAGACTTGATATGCCATTAAACAAATAAACCAAACCATAATTTTTTTTACGATCTTACTGTTATATTATTCTCTTGCTAGAGAATACAGTGCTGGGAGCAGGGGCGATACTGAAAATTGGAAAATACAGCAGCAAAAGGGTTAATTAATGTTCATCTTTTTGCCATAAAAAATGAGTAAAAAGATTATTTGTACAATTAACATTTAATGAGATATTTTTTCATGAGGTACCTTTAAAATTTGCAAATGAATTTATTTCTCAAGCACCTATCACTTTCAATTTGGAGTAACATTTCTCAGCTACAAAGAAAATATTAGTAAAGTTGTTGGTGTCTAAACTGACACTAGTATAGCCACACCCATGCAAAATTGGCAATGTGGGGCCTATTTCAAACTGTTCATTAAATATGAAATGATGATGAAGTAATTTTATTGCAATAATTATATATATATATATATATATATATATATATATATATACCTTCATATACACATGCACTATATAGCACTCACACATACACACACAATAATACACAACTACGACCCACACCAACACACACACACATTCACTTACAATCACACGTAAAGTTTCCTACAGAATCCCAACAGCTTTTGACTGTATTTTTCGATTTTCGATTCATTTCATTTTGTTAACTGCCTGATGAATGTTGTTTTGAAAAAAACTCTATGAAACCCAGAGGTCGCAGACTAAATTCCATGGCATTAAATATATAAATCTATTATATATTTATTTATTATTATTATTATATAATAGCTCTATCCTAGATATTGAGCACTCTCCATATTATATTGCACTTGGTTCGCCACAAACCCACAAAGTGATTTAGTGACAACCAACACTGGTATAATGTTATATATATGTGTGTGTGTGTGTATACATACATGCACACATACACTAATGTATGTCTGTGTATATATATATATAGGTGTGTGTGTGTTTATGTTTATTATACTAGCAGAAGAATCTGGCATTGTGCGGGATAAAGAATAATACACTACTGCACATTTTCTTAAAAAAAATTCTATTTGTTCTCAGTATGAATGAATATTTTATCTTATTTTTTTTCAACTCTTAACAAATATCATTAAAACATGCCTTGAGGTAAAAAGAGTTCACTGAAAATTTTTATCAAATCACCTTTTGAGCCTAGGATTCCATTGGTAAAAAGCAAACAATTTTACAATTATATATATATATATATATATATAAAATTTAAGATAGTGTAGGCATAGTCAGTTGTGTTTAGTGACTGTCAGTTTCTCCCCTATGCAATCGTAAGACCAAGTTTCCTTTGAGGTCTATATACAATAGTGTATAAAAGGATACCAATGACTTTGTCTCTACATGCTCATAACTTACATTGACATATACAGTATCACCAATATTAAGCAT
Organism: Sepioteuthis lessoniana; assembly: GCA_963585895.1. Lineage (NCBI taxonomy): Eukaryota > Metazoa > Mollusca > Cephalopoda > Myopsida > Loliginidae > Sepioteuthis > Sepioteuthis lessoniana. The sequence goes on along the minus strand of OY757920.1, from coordinate 77,921,155 downwards.
TATTTATGAATATACCAATCTACATTATCATTAATATATATATAATTCTCTTTCTTAGCTGGGCAACAATTGTACTTTATATATATATATATATATATATATATATATGAGAGAGAGAGAGAATGCAAATAAGAAAAGTTTTTACATAAAGAGTTCTTAATACTGTTATGGCAGAGCTGGGATAAAACTTATAAATAGTAAAATTATGGAAATGATGAATCTGTTGCTTTAAGTTTTATGTGTTTTATTCAATCTTTGAGATGGAAATCTGAAAAACGTGCCTAATCAAGTATGTGTATGGTGTGAGGTCTAGATATGTCATAAGATGTTAGAACAGGGAATATTTAAGGGGAAAAAAAATATATATTTTCATAATTCTTATTTTCTATGGATTCCCTTCCCACTTTTGTATAAGTATACATCACTCATCATATATATATATATATATATATATATATATATATATAAAGTAAGGTTGGCGACCTTAGTCGAGGGTGACCTGAAGGCTCCCTTTTCAATAGCTACTACACCAAGGTGTTGGGGAGGGCGCTACTCTATTCCCTGGATTACTCCTCTTTATCCTTGATCAGCATCTTATAATGCTAAGTGTTAAGCAAGGCCGCACCAAGTACCATTTTTTGAGTCTTTGGTATGATTTGACCTGGGATTGAACCTGGTTTCCCGGACCATTGGCAAACACTCTACTCATTTAGCCAATGGTCTGGTGTGTGTGTATATATATATATATATATATATATATATATATATATATATATATATATGTTAGGATGTGTGTGTGTGTGTGTGTATATATATATATATATATATATATATATAATTTTTTTATAAATGTGTGTGTGTGTGTGTGTGTGAAATATATATATATATATATATATATAGTAAAGTAAAGTTGGCGACCATAGTCGAGGGTAACCCGAAGGCTCCCTTTTCGATAGCTATTACACCAATGTGTAGGGGAGGGCGCTACTCCTTCCCTGGATTGCTCTACTTTACCCTTGATCCGTACCTTATAATGCTGAGTGTTAAGCAAGGAGGCATCAAGTACCATTTTTTGAGTCTTTGGTATGACTCGACCTGGGATTGAACCCAGGTCTCCCGGGCCATTGGCGAACACTCACACATACACACACAGAGAAAGAGACAGGCTGACAGAATTAGATATGATTGTTGAATAAAAAAATAAAAAAGTACTGATCCCCACAGTATTATCATTTAGTTGCAAATTGAACTGGAAATTTTATTTTGGCTAGTAAATTTTTTTTTTATTTATTAATTTACTTTATTTTATTGAAAGAATTTGAGTCTTGCCTTATGAATTATGCAGGAGATGAGGTGGAGAATTTAAAAGTTACCAGGTCACTTATGATGAGTATGGAATCAAAATATTTTTTATTTGGGAATCCCTGTGTGATGAAAGCAAACCTTTTGATTAGTAAATTTGGCTATTCATTCCTTTTAACATCTCTTACTGACTTGCTTATCAGCCCTTTATCCTTTTACACTTTTGTTGTCTTTTCCTCAGATTTGCAGTCCTATATATATATATATATATATATATATATATATATATATATATATATAAGGCTAAACGTGTTTATAAGTCCAGGGATGAAACAGCAATTGTACATAATAGGAAGAACAAAAGAGCAAGGAAAATTTTATGGCCATTGGTTATAAGATAGGGAAGGAATTCTTTAGATTATTAAAGAAAAACTTTCCTCCATCAAATAGTTTATACTAAATATCTAATAGGAACATGATTAAATTAAGTTAGAGTACTATGCCTCATGTGGTAAGTTTAATTAATAAAAGTAACATTAAAAAACTTAGGAATAATCAATGTATTGAGCTCCCTAAGTGTAATTGTATCAATAAAACTAATTGCCTTCTCAAAGAGGAACTGTCAATTTGATTGTAGAGTGTATTAGGTTGAGGTACATAAGATAGTAACATTTGTTTCATGTAGGGACCTTTCAAAAAAGATAACACAATCATAGAAGTAGTTTTGCTCATGAAATATATAGACATAGAACTAGTTTATCAAACAATGTGTGGGAAATTAAGAAGAATTTTGGTACATATCCTATATTAAAATGGGAGAAAATAAAAAAGACATGCCGTAAATATAAAGCTGGGGGGGATCATATTGTAATTTATGTATGGAAGAAAAACTTGCTGTAGCTTCCTACAATAATCCTACTGAAATACTTAACCAAAGGTCGGAAATACTTACTGTTTGTAGACATAAGAAAAGTTAGTTGCTTGGTTGATAAAGTACAAATTAATTCTATTTTTTATTTTTTATGCTAATTTTATTCTTTCTAGCAGTTTTTAATCAATAAAATGTTGTTTTGGTTCAACCTATCTTTAATCAGAATCATCCTGATGATTGTGGGTTAGGTGAAACCTAAGTAGATTTTTTCTGTGTAGGTATATTTATATTTCACTCTACTTAGTGTATTGAGCTCTCTTACGTTTAGCTTAAGTAATTCTGTCAGTGTTTTTTTTTGTTTGACTAGGCATTCACTATTGGTTGATTACTTTCAAGTAGTACATATGTCTTTTCTTTTTTTATGGAATTTTTTTTCCAGGATATCAGTTTGAGTAATATATTTTTATTTGCAAATTGTATCACCTGCTTTTTTTCCACTCCATCAGAATTATAGAATAGTTATACGAATCAATGAATATATGAATCCTTTGTGATTGGTTTCGTTTTTTCTTAAAGAAATTATTGCTCTGTATTATTGGTACATTGAGCTCTTTACCAGGAAAATTTAAATATTCATTCATGAATAATTTCTTGTCCTGATGGAATTACTCCCAACTCCGGTTTAACTGGACTAAGTATACTATATATATATATATATACATATAGATAGATAGATAGATAGATAGTGCAGACACAGTCAACAGTGCTTTGTAACAGTCAGTTTCTCACCTATGCAATCATTGGCCTGATGTTTGTATTGATCAAAAACTGACTATCACCAAGCAGCATTGACTCTATATTTAGGCAATCCAAACTTAGATATATATGCTCTATCACTGATATGGAGCATCTTTTTAATTTTAAATATAGCAAAAGATACTAATATATATATATATATATATATATATATATATATATCAGTTTTTTATAACCATAGAGGAGACACAAACAGTTTAGACAGGGTTATCTTGCTTACACTACCTGGGGTCAGTGCTCAATCCTTGACAAATATAAGGATTTTTGAATTTTGCTTTCCAAATCCGGCCGGTTCTCCTCACTTGGTGCAAAGCAATCTTCTTACTATACACTTCTTCATTTATCTTGGCAGATGACATCACACAGACTATTGTAATGAGTTTTATTTATGGCTAGACCTCCCAACTTTATAATCTTGTGCCAGACTATGCCAAGCTTAGTAAAGATAAGTCATTCCTTTTAAACTGGAAACCTGGAAACAAAGAAAATCAAACAATTTTTTTTTTATTATTCTAGTTGAGAAAGCTGCCATCGACATTGGTTCAAGATTCTATTTTGTTTTTGTTTTATTTGGAATTGTTTTTTTCCTGTTTTTCTAGACTTAAGCAATATATTCTTAATTGTCTAATTAATAGTTTTTTTTTCATTTCCTTTCTTTTTTTCTTTCCAGTAAATCTTGCCAAAACGATCCCTCAGGTAAACCGTGCTAATCCATCTCAATGGATCATTGGAAATGATGTCTTCATTTCATGGAATGCAAGTGAACTTGCATCAGAAAAAATACACATTGATATTCTTGGTTTAATGGTAAGCAATTGTTTTTGATGTAATTGTTTGATAAATATTTCTTGTTACTTGAAATCATATAACTGTGTGCAAACAAATAACTGTTATCAAATAGAAATAATTAATTTAAACCATGTAATTATTTTTATTAGCAGGAATACTTGATATATAACTGTGTGCAAAAATATGACTATCATTGAATAGAAATAATTACTTGAAAGCATAAAATTATTTGTTTTAGATAGGAATACTTAATATATTGCTCTAAATTATTTCAGTAAGAATTGTTACTTGAAAATATAATTGTTTACTGAGGATTATTATTAGTTTGGAAGTCTTGTAGATAAATGAGTATCAAACCCATTTGGGATCTAGAATATACAAGCTGCATCTCATGTAGAAAGGTAAGATTCTTTTCAAAAAATGAAGTTCTTGGTATGACACTAAACTGCATTTAGAGGGGTAAGATCCCCCCTATAATGAGTGTCCTGGATATAACACTAAACAATCCGATGATGAGGCTCCAGTAATACTGTAACTCTGGGAAATGTGGAGTATCCCTTCATTGTTATAGCTCCCACGTTCACTCTTTTATTGCATCAACTGCTATCATACTTCAGAATACATTCTCTCAGTGTGGGAAGCTCATGGGTCACTCTCTGGTATGTGGCTTACTTAGAGTTGCAATGGTATTTTTGAAGTGATTGGACACTACAGTAACAAAAGGGTGGAATAAAGAGACCCCCACAATGTTCTCCTAAAGTGCATGATCCACTAAACAGTGACAAGTGTACATCAAAAGGACTCTGCAAGAGAAGGCTGGAGTGTGAATGGCCAAGAAAGACAGTATGGGTTGATGCGAGTTGTCTGTTCACTGGCGTGACATTGTTAATGAATGAGGACATTGTAAAGGATGCATGCTCTTTGTATTGTGACAGACACATTCAACATATCAACCTAGCTGAAAGAGTTTGTGGCAAAAAAGGAGGTACTGATAACAAAAAATGTTGGTACTGCCAATCCTCAAATCTGAATTCCAACTTTCTTTCACGTTGTTCACACTCCAGGAGCACTTAGCTTTGACTGAGGAAAGCTCACTGTTATATGAGTGTCTCAGTTCAAACCCATGCTGGTTATTGGCCAATTTCCGACCTGTACCACTCCCATACAAATTAGTATGATGACTTCTCTGCCAATTTTGTTTGCCGTACCGATGTCAGTCTCCTCTCCTAACATTAAAATGAGGAAGAGGACATAGCTCTTGCTAATTTTGAGAGTGCATGCCATACCCAACTCTCCCAACACTGAGCTTTTTATTGCATAAACCTGTTTTTTTTCCACTACACTCCTCCCTTGATCTCCTGACCACAGCAGCAATTGACAAGAAGCAGGGATTTGTGTCTAGTGCTCATTTGTATAGGAGGTACATCAACCTCATGTTCATCACTATGTCTTGGTTGCTGCTGGAGGCTCATTAGACTTCTGTAAATCTTATACAATATGTATACACTGAGATTTATGTAGTTTGTCAATCTAACACACTGCTATCTATTCATTAACTTTCATCTAAATAGAATCTTTAATAGACCAATGCAAAATTTAAAAAATATTGCAGTCAATGGCCAATTTTGGCACAAAAAGTTTTGGGTATGTTTACAGTTGCATGTCAATATAAATCAGAGTTCCTCAAAGTGATTCATATAGACACCTGGGGTGAATAATTTTTGGAGAGGTTGAATAAAAGCATTGGGGGTCCACTGGGGGGAAATTTACTAGTTTGCATTTATAAATCCTTTTATAACAGGATCATGTTGACCAGTTGCCAGATATTGTATATTTTGAAGAATGGCTGATTGAATGTAATGGCCACTAGTGATGTGTCATTCACATATGACCCATTTAAATGAACAAATAATCTCTGCTCTGACACAAAACATCATGTTCTTTTCAATGATGTCAACAATGCTTATAATATTTTCACAAAAGAAAAATTTCGTATTTTAAACGAATTATCTTATAAAATACTGAATTCTAAAATAATTTTTTCATTATAGATTATGAGATATCGTTAGAAAAAAAGATTAATTTTTAAAAAGAAAGAAAAATAAAAAAAATAAAAAAGTTAAATTAAAATTCAATGCTTGAAATTTTCATTCTTACCAATGGGAACAGGTTTTTTAATGAATCAAATTATTATTAATGAAAAATCCCTCTGACTGAAGGGATACGGATTTTCACTTGTCTAGTCAGTTTCAGTATTGCCAGGTTGGAGAGGGTGTTATATGATTAAGTATTTCATTTATAACTTTTCTGCATTTCATCAAAATTTCAACCTTGAAACCCAAAACATTTTTATATCCTGTCACCCAGTGAAACTAAGTTAGATTTTGTAATTTAATATTCAATTAATTCATTTGTGAGTGAATGGAAATTTAATTTGTCATATAAGGGTTGTGTCAAGTAAAATATTTGAGAAACACTGATGTAAGGGACGTAATTGAATTGAAAAATCTTTTTTAGAGTTAGCTCCCTTGTTCTTTTCAATTCCTTAAGGTGATTCCTATATCAATCATTTTCTAACCTAAAAAATAATCGAAACAAAGATTTCAATTTTTTTTCTCTAAAAATTCTCTGCTGTTTGATCTCTTAAGCAAAGTATGTTTATAAAAGATCTAAATTGACTAAAATGATTTTTTTGCTTCTAAAATCCATGTAGCATATTCATCAGTCATAACCAATTTTTGCAGTCTCTTAGAGATTCAATAGTCATTCTTGGCATTGAATTTCTGAATGCAAAAAAAAACAAACTGTATACCCTTAGGGAATTATTCTAAGATTCCATTAGATATCATGTTCATAGTACATTCTAGCCCAGTCGGCTGGGTCTGTAGAATACACCAACTGCATCTCTGCAGAAGGGTAAGACCTTCCCCTGCCAACAAGTATCCTGGATATGACACTAAACAATCTGATGGTGAGGCTCATATAATACTGGAGCTTTGGGGAATGTGGAGTACCCCTTCATTGGTAACACTACCAGGTCCACTCTGGTCTGTAGAGGTAGCACCTGATAGTCATATCTCTGGGTCAAAGAGAACTGTTTGACATTTAAACTGGGTGTTAAAAAAAATGACTTATGCTAAATTGAATTGTAAGAAATAGAACTGTTTGATCATGTTTACAAATTATATGTTTGATATATATGTGTAAAAACAGGATTCGGCATTAAATGACAATGGGTGATATGCCATAAAACAACCAAATCATATATATAAAATATATATGTATTAAGAGGATTTGGCATTGGATAACCTATAATGGTTGATATGCCATAAAACCAAACCAAACATGGTACAATATATATTTATATTTTTTGTGTTGTTTCTTTAGGGGATTTCTTTTGTTTCTTGCCTATGATCTTATCAAATACGAATAATTTTTAAAAAGATCTACATTATCCATCAATGGTGTCCTAACAGGTACTACCGCTCTGGATTAGAGTGGACCTAGGAGTAATGACAATGAAGGAATACTCCATACTCCACAGACCTCCAGAACTGGAGCCTCACTATGTGGTACATTTTAGTTTCATACCTCAGATATCACTTTTTTGGAATTGGGGGTTCTTACCTCCTCTGCAGGGGTTCAGTTGGCATATCCTAAGCCCTACTGACAGGATGGATAAGAGAAAAAATATTTATTATTATTTTGTTATCTTGCCAACTCCAAGTGCTACATGTGTAGTAAACTATAGGGTACAGAAGCAAAATATGGAATAATTTTTTAAAACATTTTTTGTCTCATTAGCTCCAATATTCAAGCACTTTTGCATTGAAATTCAGCCCAATATGAGTGAGCAAGAAAAGAAATGACAAAGGATCTATGATTTGCTTAACATCGAAACCAAGCCCCCAAAATAATTAGTTTCTTTATGGCCTCCATCAAGCCCAGACCATAACCCCCTTGATTACACTATTTGGGGCATTTTTGAAAACAAAACAAATGCAACTTCCCATCCAAATATTGGTTCGCTTAAGACTGCTATTGAGGTGGAATGGAATAAAATGTCTTAAGTATTTATTCTGAAGTCACACAAATTGCTTAAACAGTATATTAGTACAATAATTTTTTTAAAATGGCAGCCATATAAATTTGTTGTTTATTTTTTTTGAATTAAAATTGATTTTGTTTTCTAATAGAGTCATTTATTATTATACTAGAATATTCCTAATTTTGCTTCCACACTCTGTAACTTTGTCTTTTGTCCCTTGCTCAGAAAATACATGTCTGGTTAATCATTTTATCTTTCAGTTTACTATTCCTCCTCTGTACATATTTACCAAACCCCTCTGCTTGAGCAGGATATGACGTAAGGTCTATTTTTAAGCAGAGTTTAACAAGTTTGAATTCAGAGTTTTCTTTCTCCTAGACTAGTTGCCTCACCAAGGCTGAAGAACCTAGTCTGCCCTACTATTCACCTGTAGCTGGAGGGAGAATAATTGGATTCCAAGGGTATTAGTGCTATGTGAAATGCAATCAGTCTTGTCCAGGATTTGAACTCGTGCCGTCGTGTTTATTTCCTATGACAATATCCATTACACCATGGACATTTCCTCCTCTGTTAAGCCAAAACTTAGTTTGTGCTTGATTCTTTTCTGATTATGAGTTTAATCAATGAATTTTTATTTTTCTCTCAATCCAGATATCCAAGAATATTGTCCAGTGGTTTTCTGTGCAGAACATGACTGAATCTGGTGTAGACAATATTACTTTAACCCTCAAGGAAGATTTATTACTTTACAGTACAGCCATTGTAAGAATTACAGCCGAAAGTGAACACAATGTAATGAGGTAAGTCTCAAGAAATACATCTTTCTGCCTGTTTTATATTCTTTAGTTCATTTGATCATAAACTATTCATCATCATCATCATCATCATCATCATGATGTGCCAACAACTCAGATCCCTTTGACTTTCTCTCACTATCCATTCCTATCAGCCATTACTCTTGGTCAGTCCTACAGACTGCATCTCTGTGGAGCAGTTCATAGGATTACATCGTTTTATGAACCCATCCTTACTTTACCAGCAGTGCCCAGCATGTCTTACTTGTATGATTTGTATGATAGGAGGTAAGTGGCCATACAGCTGCTGTTTTGATGAGTGGTGTTTCTAGGATCTGTTCAAAACAGCATTCTTGTGTTGTTCTCATTTAGTAGTACTACCATGGCTACAGCTTTGGAAGATTTCCCATTTTATTTTATCAGAGATGATAACCTGTCAGTTTTGCAAGCTAAGCATACACAAATAAAATAAAAGTCCTTCCATAGCACTTGATGTATGTGTTCCCAAGAGTCCAGTGAACTACTAGACTGCTTACTCAGGTATTTTTTAGGGCAGTAAAGGTTTGTTTTTAAGTGGCCATACTTTTTGGATGAGCTGATGGCAGAAGAATGATACAGCAGTGGGCCACAGATATTCTGAAGAACACTTCTCAGGTTTGGGATTAAGAATCTTTCCTTCTAAAACATTTGCCTTCCCATTTTATATGTTATACCTCTTCAAACTATTTGTGTTAAAAATAATTTCTCAAAACCATTATTAGTATTTGATAGGAATATTTGATACCATATAACAGTAAAATGATGATGTAGGATAATTTACTTGAAGCTATAATTGTTTACTAAGGATTATTAGTTATTTGAGACCATATAACTGTTTGGAAACAAGTGACTCTTATCAAATAGAAATAATTTCTTGAAACTATAATTATTAGTGTTTGATAGGAATATTTGATACTATAAGTAAATTTTTTGTATTAAGAAAAGTTACGTGAAGCTACAATTGTTTACCAAGGATGATTATTAGTTACTTGAAACCATATAACTGTTTGTCAATTATTGCCATTAGATGAGACTACTTGAAACCATATAACAGTTTGCCATTTATCATATTTACCAACCCCTCTGCTCGGGCAGGATATGACACAAGGTTAATTTTTAAGCAGAGTTTAACTGGTTTGAATTCAGAGTATTCCTTCTCCTAGACTAGTTGCCTCACCAAGGCTGAAGAACCCAGTCTGCCCTACTATTTACCCATAGCTGGAGGGAGAATAATTGGATTCATACCTTTCCCAAGGGTATTAGTGCTATGTGAAAATGCAATCAGTATCGTCCAGGATTTGAACTCGTGTCGCTGTGTCCATTTCCTACGACGATAACCATTACACCACAGGCACCTGTTTGCCATTTATTGCAGTTTGATGAGAGTACTTGAAACCATATAACTGTACAAAGGATTTTTATTAAATAGTAATAGATAAACTTGAGTGGTAGTACCAATTTGGGTAACCTATATGATTCAAGTTGATTAATTTGAGGAATTGTTTAAAATTATTTACATCTTATCTCATAATGAAATATTTTTGTTGTAAATGACTTAACTTTATTAATATATTGGCTCTTAAAACTTTGATATTTATATTTAATTGGAATTGTTAATTGAACATATATAATTCTCAACAAATAATTGTTGGTATTGTTATCAAAAAGGAATGGTTATTTGAAATGGCTAGAAAATTATTAGTATTAGAGAGGAATACTTGAAACAATTTGGGGTAGTCCCTGTGGCATAATGGGTGAAGTGCTGAACAGTACCCTTGAAATTAGTGAGTTTTAACTCTGGTCATGTTATTATGTTCACTTTTGAACAAATGAATTCCCTTATCCTTCCAGCTATGGGTTAAATAGTATATCTTTTGTTCTTCTCCAAGAATGGCTTTGGCATCAAATAACCCATAAAGGTTGATATGCTATTAAACAAAGAAACCTTTTGTTAATAAATTGTTTAAAAAACAGTTACTTGGAGTTATAATTATTTATATATAAATATATATATTTATAAATGATTATTAGTTAGTAAAAACTAAGACTACAATATAAAATAACACAAGGGTTGACATTTCATAAAACCAACCAACCAACCCAACCCAACTCTAAAATTGAAATTTTCATAAAGCTCTGGGATTTTTTTTAATGAATTTCATAATTTTTTCAGTGACTTACGTTTTTAAAAAAATTTCCTACCTGATTAAAAATTTTTTTCCATCTTTGGTTTAATATATTTGCTAAGAAATAAAAGATTAGTTGAAATTGGTAAGGATAATTAAAATCATCTAATTGTATATAATGTATTTGTATGAAGAATAGTTATAATTGTTTACTAAGGAGTATCATTATTATTATTAATGTTATTATTTATTTGAAATGAAGGCACTCTTAGTGCAACAGTTATCATGAAAGGAAATGGAATTGGTGACCCGAGTTCAAATCATGGCTGAGGCTGTTTGTGTTTCACTTTGCCCTTCATATCTTTTACTTATGGATGAATGGTATGGGAGGTTGGGCTCTTTAATTTTGGGAAGGCAACCAATCTAGGAGAGAAAAAAAATGAATTTAGACCAGCTCTACTACATTTTAAAATTGATCTTGTGTTGCATCATGCCTGTGGTGAAGGGGTTGGGTAGATACATATCCTAAGCAAGGACTAATTGACCCCTGCTCAGCAAAGGGTTATGGTGGTATCAAATAGATAGGAAGCATTATTGGAGAATAAAGCATAAGTGAAAATTATTGGTTTGGTTTGATGGAACCATTGTAGGTTATTTAATGCCAAATCTGGTTTATACATATATATTAAATATATATGATTTGCAAACAAAGTCAAAGAAGTTAAATGGTTCCAAGTATTGCTATGTATCACAAACGATTCAATTAAACAGCAGTCATTTATTTACACATAGAGTTCCATTTCATCCATAGATAGGTCCCTATCAGAGGCTACCACTCTGGACCAGAGTGGACCTGGTAGTGATGGCAATGAAGGGCTACTCTGCATTCCCCTAAACTCCAGTATTACATGAGCCTCACCATAAGATTGTTTAGTGACATATCCAGGACAGTCTTTGTGGGTAGGTCTTACTCCTCTGCAGTGATACAGTTGGTGTATTCTAATCCCAGCTGACTTTTTACTTAGCCATGATATGGCTATGTGTGAAACGTACATCGAATTTCCATAAAGATAGAACATAGGAATCTCGAAATTCGAAAAACATGTAACGACTTCTCAGTTAAGGTACGAAACTTTTTATTACCTTTGAGTTATAGGTTTTTCGACATAAGGAGAGAGAGGCACAATCTTTCTATCCTGGCTTTTTCACACCCCGCCCACGTGTGACACCTTCCCAAGGCCTCGCGAGTTAGCAAAAGTCAACCGTCTTGTTCAGTGTCCAGTTCTCAACTCTACTAACTTTCTTCAAATTCCCATTCCGGTGCATGACGTCATTCGCACTCACTAGCCCCCATTTCCCATCTCAGGCTATTGTGACATCTCTGAGTGACACGTCTGCTCTGCACGCGCGCATGAACACCTGTGTTAATGTTGCACCTAAGTAACCCATGCACTGAGCCGAAAGGTTCTCAGCCTAACTAAGCCCAAAGGCATGAAACAAAATCCCTCGGCCATTACATGACTGGGCTAGAGTGAAAATGAGAATATGAATGTTTAGTGGAGTGATTCAGACTTGTAAAGATACAATGAGTTAGTGACCTAGCATGAAGTGAAATGGTTATTAGGTGACCTGGGTTCAAATCTTTTCAGCCCAGTCATTTGCGGTTGTAGAATATGCTGACTGCAATTCTGCAGAAGGGTAAGACCCTCCCCATTGAGTATTCTGGATATGTCACTAAACCATCTCATAGTGAGGCTCCAATTCTGGAGCTATGGGGAGTGTGGAGTACTCCTTCATTGCCATTACTCCCAGGTCCTCCCTGACCTGGCGTGGTAGCACCTGATAGGGTCAAATAGAACTGTTTGTGTTTAACTGTGTGTCAACAAATGACTGATGTTAAATTGAATTGTTAGTATTACATAGCAATGCTTGAAATCATTTAATTGTTTAGAAATAAATGAATACTGTTAAATAAATAGCAATACTTAAAACCCTTAATTATGTACAAAAATGGAATTATTAGTATTCCTAAGCAATACTTGCAACCATCAACTGTGTGCAAATGAATAAGTAAAGTAAAAAAGTAAAGTTGTCTCCCTTTAGTCGAGGGTGACCCGAAGGCTCCCTTTTTGATAGCTACTACACCAAGGTGTAGGGGAGGGCGCTACTCCTTTCCCTAGATTGCTCCAACTTACCCTTAATCTGTACCTTATAATGCTGAGTGTTAAGCAAGGAGGCATCAAGTACCATTTTTTGAGTCTTTGGTATGACTTAACCTGGGATTGAACCCAGGTCCCCTGGGCCATTGGCAAACACTCTAACCATCATGCCAATGAATAAATAGTGTTAAATAGTAATCCTTGAAACCATTTAACCATGTGCAAATAAATCTACTAGTGTGAAATCACTGTGTGCAAACAAATGATTAATATTAAATAGAATCTTTAGTGCTTGATAGGAATATTTTAAACCATTTGTGTGCTAATAAAAATGTAGATGTAACTTGTTTAAAACAGAATTTACATACAAACTATTCACTTACAAATAATGTGTGTGTGTCTGTGTATATATTAAACCATTTAACTGTATACAAACAAATGAATGATGTTAAATTATTAGTGTTACATAGCAATACTTGAAACCATTCAACTATGTGCAAACAAATGATTAGTTCTAAAAAGAATTATTCATGTTCAATAGGGATACTTGAAATCACTTAACTGTGAGAAAACAAATGAACTCTGGCTTGTTTAAAACCCTACCTACAAACTTTTTGTCTACAAATCATATCATATATACGTACTAATCATAAAAAGTATAACTGATTAATAGGTTCTAAATAGTTTTGATTTTTTTTTAAATTTAAAATTAATTAAATCTTGAGTTTAATTTAATATAATTATTACTGTATCATTACGTAAAGTTATTGAATAAAGTTAAAAATCTATTTTAATATTAGATCTCTAGTCAAAAGGTAAGTTAGAATTTAAAAATTAGAATAAAAATTTTTTAAAATAAATTTACTACATTTCTAACCAAAATTAAAATAAAAACGGAAGTGGGCTAAATGAGGGGATAACTCTTCACCCCTCTTCTATCCCCTCCCACCTTTTTCTGTGTCTATTCTGATTTGTTTTATCCATAGGATCTGAAGAAGTCCTGTTAAATTTTTTTCGTGTTTTTGAAATTTTCAAAAACGCTTAACAAGATGGAAATAAATTTATAATCCTAATGTGACCGGTTTGTTGTTTTTCTTAAAGTATTTAATATATATATATATATATATATATAATGTTTGTTGTAGGTCCAAAGAAAGAATAAAAATATATTTAAAAATAGGTAGGTCCATGAAGAACTCACATACACAGAGAAGTAAAATAACTATAGTTATTTTACTTCTCTGTGTATGTGAGTTCTTCATGGACCTACCTATTTTTAAATGTATATATAAAGATTCGGCATTAAATAACCTACAATGGTTGATATACCATAAAACCCAGCCATCGAATTTTTACCTTTGGTTTGGAAAAGGAAACTAAATTCAAACCAGCTTTACACTGCTAAAAAAGTGACCTTGTGTCACACATCCCACCCATAATGGAAGGGTTGGGTAAATATGTCCATGAAATTTTATAACTGCTTGAAAATTTTGTGGTAATTTGTATCACCATGTAGTTTGGAATCAAATGAAATAGTTAACACCTTGTTTAAATGATTGCAAAATTAATTGGATCTTCTTTTGTTCTTTTTAGTCCAGTGGCTGTGTGGTCAGATATATTTCCTGTCTACCAAGAAGAGATAAAGTCAGTGGAATGGTGTTCTAAATGGTTGAAAGCTGAACCACCCCTGGAAGTGGATGTTGATCCAAATATGTGTCCTTGTGTCTTGCGTCAAGCCAGTCGAGATACAGGTCGCTATGAAAATGATCCTCTCTGCCACTCAGATTCAAAAGATAAACCTCTTAATTGCTTTTGTCATCAACAAGCAAACAATTGTGTCTTACTTAATTTACAAAGGTGAGATGTAAAATGGTTTCTTTTTTTTATTTTTTCAATTTTACTTTTTTTTTAAATTTTTACTTAAATAAATTGTAGTCATTTACTTGATTAGCCTAGTTTGACACAAGGCTATAAAGTATGGGTCACCAGTGTTAATTGAACTCACTAGTAATGGTTTGTTAACCTAGCTCACTAACCATTACACAAAATGAAGCTCTGTTTGTAAATTCTAAGGTTTGTCATTTACAGGAGTGACACAAAATGTAATACTTTTTTCTTTAGTACTGGAATAATTACTGACACAGGAACTTGTATCATACATCAAAATGAAGCCAGTCCACTATGAATCACATCCCTACTACTCAACATAGTCACCTTTTCTCTCAATAGCAACATTCCACCTTTAAATGAGAACATATATCCCTTCCTCTTAAAATTCTGTTGAATGTTCTTTGAGGCACTTCATTACTGCAGTTTTCACTCCCTTGTCACTGGCATAATGGGTGCCTCTGAAACCCTCTTTCATGGGACTGAAGAGATGATACTCTGAAGGTGCTAAATCTGGTGAGTATAGAGGATGCAGTAAAGTTGTCCATCTGAATGAGGTGATTGTCTCCCCATGCTTGTGTGTGGTCAAGCATTGCCATGCAGAAGGAGGACATTATTGATTGGCAAGATTTAAATAAGAGATTTCAGCATTTTATTGACAATTTAAAATATATATACAAAATGAATTGATTACATATAAAATTGCAACAGTTTAAAACTATCAGTACCACTGTGAGGTTGTTAGATAAGATATTATAACATCTTATAGGCAATTCAGGTTTCCTGTGTATATCAATATTAATTACAAATTTCTTGGCCGGGGAACTAATACCAAATCCTCCAGTTTTAAGGGTGAATAAATGACAGAAATGAATGTTATTTTGAAAATTTGTATGAGATTTTGCACAAAAAATTATCTTTTTCATTTTCTGATATTTTATTGTCTGCTTTCTCTCTTTACACATGTCAGTAAATCTACGGCAGGGCAGTCGTGTTGTTATGGAGGCAAGAATAATAGTCTGCTCGAGTGGGAATCAAGTATGGACAGTGGATACGTTTTTCGGTATAACTACCGAGCTCAGGGACCTGACATTGTGCCGTATCTGACTCACTTTGAGGCTGATATTCTGCCTTATTTACACTGCTGTAAATATTCTGGTCAAAATAATGATAATTTATGTCAAGCATTTTTTGAGAAACGGCCTGCTTCTCAGTGCAATGCTTACAAACCTCCTTCACCAGGTAAGTTCTATAAGACCTCTTAATGTTGTATAGATTCATAATCTTTGCAAGATGCAAGGGTAATTTTATAAGACTTGTTGATGTTGTATAAATATTTCATAATCTTTGCAAGATGCAAAGGTCATTCTATTTTGTTAATGTTGTATAAATACAGGGTGGACCATAAAAGACTGACTGATGAAAAATCAAGTTATCATTGCTGCGTCAGAGCAAACACTTTGGCAATAACTGTTTTATGGTCTGTCATTGTGCTATGAGTATTAAACTAAGCACTTTATCGTGTTTTTATTTCAAGGATTTTTTACATTAAAATGGGTGACAGTATTTTCTTTCTGTTGAAATTGTAGGTTTATCAGTTGAATAGTAAAATTCTATTATTTCAATTTATTCTTTCATACTGTAACTTGACTTTTTCATTTCCTAAAATTATTTATCATATCTAACAAATAATATAAAAAATTTAATTAAAAACAAGAAAGTTATAATTTTTTGAGTGTTTTTTGTGTCACCCTGTATTTCATAATCATTGCATAATATAAGGATTATTCAATTAATTAGGAGAATCTATCTTTGAGGGTCATTCAATAAATAAGGAGAATTCTTTAGAAAATGACAGAAATGAACAATGAATTGATCATTTTCATAAAAAATAATCCCCTTGGCATTCAACAAACTTATTCCATGCAAATAGTGTCAAATCTCTTTTCATGTCCACCACATCCTCAACTTTTACCTTGAGATGAATTTTCACTTGCATAATCCTATGTTCCACAAGAAACTTCCGTTAAAAATTATCAACTGGCTTTATAATTCTTTTTTTTTTCAAATTGGCAGAGTTCATCTAGACAAAATCAAGAGGTCTAGACATCATCACTTTATATATATTGCCTAAATATTTTTATCTAAATTTAAAAAAAATTTAAACTTCAGTTTTGATACTTCTGAAATCACTCCTTGTATACGAGTGTATAGGGGAAAAAAAAAAAAAAAGATTGTGAACAGGAGGAATTTTCAGTGCTTATTGGTAAAAGTTATTGGGTCTAGACTGGGGTTTCTCAAAGTGGTCCACATAGACTTCTCAGAGTGAATAAAATCATAGAGGTCCCCAAGGGCTGAATTTATACTGGTTTGCATTCATAAATCCCTTTATAACAAGAGAACAAAAATTTCTGAATCTTGTCATATTGACAAGTTGTTAGATATTAAATACCAAGTAGTATGTCTGATTGGGTTTAATGGCTACTAGTGATGTGTCATTCACTAATCATTCAAAATATGGATCATTTAAATGAATGAATGATTTATCTCTGACCGAAAAGATCAGAATCATTTTGATTCCATTAATAATGCCTAAAATCATATTTTCACATAAGAAAATATTTAAAAACAATTATATTTTAAGCAAATTATTTTATAAAATAACTGAATTCTGAAATATCCCTATGAGATGAATTCAAGAAAAAAGATTATTGAAGAATAAAAATATTGATATGAAAAAGTAAAATTAAAATACAATACCTAAAATTTTAATTTTTATCAATGGGAAC